>FLMG01004402.1:0-17758 GCA_900088475.1 Hyphochytrium catenoides
GAGAGAGAGAGAGAGAGAAAGTAAGTGTGAGAGAGAGGAGACAGACGCACCAGACTAGCGGAAGATATAGTAGGATAGTATGTGGAGACCTCTGCAAGTTGGTAATAGGAGGAAGAAGGGACCTGCTCTCTATTCTTTTATGTCCTCTACTTTCGTTCAATCTGGCGGGTCGTCTACATTCTTGACTTGCTAACCTTAGAACTACAACGGTCTGTCCCTGCTGCTGTTACCCGGTGAAGGCATCAGAAACCTAGGGACGCTTCGTTTCTGCTTTCAAATCGATGTAATCCCATCATCTTCCTTAATAATTGATGTCGTGCTCTTCCCCTTGATCGTGCGCTGAGGATGCTCTTGGTTTCCTCAGAAGAGCAAACCTATCGTTTCAGCATTCATAGGATAAACATTCGTAGGAAGGAGGGGCAGAAGAGTGAGGATAAGCCATCATCCAACCAGCAGCACGTCTTAGCGCCAGCAGCAGATGAAGAAGAAGAGGAGGAGCGATAAACCTGTCATCGGCTCCTCAGCTGTTCCTCTTTTTCTCAGCTATATCCTCTTACAAACCGCCGGCACCACATGAATCTTTACATTGCTTTCTTGATCCTCATGTTCTAGGCGGAGTATTAGAACGTAGTTACTTTGGCAGATGATGCTCGTTACAATTATTAGACAAGAGGTGGGCAGCATACACAACCTCGTATTTGACCGTATTTAGCAGCATGACGTTAGAAAGAAGACATTCGCAAAGACAATGGGCACCGCAAGTGGGGAAATCCTCGGCCATGTCTCTAACGGCGTAATGACGAAGGTGATGCGGGAACAAGAAGAAGGAAGAATGTCTCCACCGAAAAGCAGAAGTAAGACGCAAGCTCACGATTGCTTTGGTTCTTGCTGTGCCATCCTCACGCGGCATATTATATAATAATACACCTGTTGTCCTCTTGTAACACGCAACAAACGGTGTCGCTTTTGATCATCTATGCGGGACTCAGCCATCCCTATGGCTCCAGAGTCTTCGGGAGAAATGACAGATGGTTGCAATCTGAAGTAGTAGTTATCGTACGTCACCAGGTAGGTGCTTTGGCAAGCCTGAAGTACATAAGGAGAGAGGTTAGTGGCACCTATAGGCAGATACTTGATTGGAAGTAAGTACGCGACCGCACCACCTCTGGACATACATCACACTTATTCTTCGCTGTGGGTTCTCATGTTTCGTCAGCTTGTCCACATCTCCAAAACAGCACTTTGGACCCTTCCTCCACCATCACATGTGATGTCCTTCATTGAATATGTTCGCTATTTGACTCGTCGTCAGGTTCCTTCCTCATCTTCTCTTCCATCGTCGTCTCTTCTTCTGGACACAGCTCCTTCATCATGGCGCGGCCATATTCACTCCTCCTTGCCTGTCCAACTTCAGCCATCCTCTTTCTTGTTTCAACTTAGAGCCGCTGCACATCCTAAAGTCTAGAATGATAGGAGCCTGCTGCTTGTCACAGGCTGGCAGGGTACGACAACACTCAGCATTATACCTTCTACATTGCGAGTTATTATGGGAGAGAACAAGCGTCCTACTACTCTCCTGAAGCCCTCTTCCTCCGATGACCCCACGCTCGTTGGCTCGCTGTGCCAGTGTAAGAGGACTCAAGAGTAGCAGCAGCGATGGCTGGTTTCCTTTCGTTCTCTCCTCTCTGACTCAGACAATCGTTGGCAGAAAGCCGTGTGCATTCCTAATCCGTCTATAAATCTATGGGTTATATTGGAATAAAACTGAGTTATATTCCTAAACCTACGTCCGTTACGGTTTTTGAACTTGTACCCCCTAAAAATGGTCGGTCACCAGGAGGAGGAAACGACTCACAGAGGAAGAGGCAGACGAAGGGACAGGGAGAAGAAGAAACGGAGAAGAGGCTAGGAACTAGGAGAAGAGAGGAGAATGACCCTTCCCGACCTAACCCCATCCCTTCTACCTTTTTCTTCTCTTGCCTTTTAGTCGTGTGCACCACCACCAGCATCACCGCCATTGATGACCGAAGTAGTGGTTCATCGTTTGTGGCCAACCTGCTACAGGAGGGGAGTGCTGCTACCTTTCTGATGAGACTGTTCAAACCTTGTCGGTCGGGCCTTCTCTCCCCAAAACTAGAAGAAGAGTCTGCTTCCCCTTGGCTGTTGTGCTTCCTTACGTTTAGAAACAGACCTGTCGGCGTCTCCGCCGACGCCCTAGTCGAGATGTAGTCCCTTCTCTTACTACTCAGTATCAGACACAAGCGCGGACTTTGGTTCCTCTATTGTCTCATATTGAGGGAAGAACTCATCCCCCTGTTAGAGCAGCGACACACTGATAGAAGAGTAGACAAGTCGCCCAACGAGTACGATAGACATCAGACCAGCATTTGTTGTTGGTGACGAATCTTTTCAAAGATAAGACCGCCAATCTCCAAAAGCTTCCTCGTGTCATCGTGATGCTGGCTGCAATCTCTTTTCGGCCATAGCAGCAGGGATGACCATGGCATAGTACAGCTTCATTCACCCATAAGCCTGCAGCAGAGAGGAAGATATCTACGTTGTTCCCCGGTAGAGCTCATCGAGGTTCTAAAGCATGGCACCTGTTCCATCTCCTAATGGCTCTCACGCTGTTGACAGCAGCAACGCAGCGCTACTCCTGGCTCAGCCGCTGATAAATTATCTTCGGGGCCAACCTCTTCTTAATGAAGTGGCGTTGAAGTGCATGGACGATCTTATGGTAGAGCTCAAGTGTGCGCTTACTCGTGCACCCTCTTATTATCCAGCGCAAGTAATCAAAGTCAGGACCAAAATGGTAAACCCGGAGACAGATGACAGCAGATCTTCGTCTTCGTGCACTGAGGATAGCAGTGAGAAGGATAGTAGCAGCAGTCGGCGAGGGCGAGTTAGGCCGATGCAGCCCCCATCGTTATCGTCAGTTCCTATCTCATCCACAGGAATCGTCCTGGGCACTTCACAAGCAAGAACAGGCGGCCATCAAGACCAGTCACAGAGTGGGCCGTGGCAGAGGCAGCGTCGAAGGAGGATACTGATGGCAGTAGATATCTTTACGGAGTTGGATGATAGGGAAAGCAGGCAATCAACGATGGAAAGGTATCTGGGCAAAGACTTTTTGCGGTGGTTCTCCAACAAGCAAAAGAAGGCCAAGTTGCTTTTGCAACTAGTAACAGTGCTATCACGAGTGCTCTTCCTGCCGTTTTTGACATTGCCTCACGCCGGTATGGTGGGACCACTGCTTGGTGCCTCATGCAGCTTCTTCACCCTGCTGGACACGTTTTGTCAGAGCGCAATCACAAATCACTTTGTGGCCATCCGATGCCTTCGAACATTTGAGGGCTTAGTCCTGACATCGGAGCTGCTCCTCTTCTGCTCTGCCTTGGCTGGTGTGCTCTGCTTTACTCCTCCTGCGTTGGCGATGGCTCCAGCTATGTTTATCTCTGTCTGGGCGCCTATAATCTTTCGGGACGCGCATCCTGCCAACGTCAGGAAGAAGACGCGCTATCTTGCGGTTGGGTGCACTGTGCCTTTCATAGCCATTCTGGCCGTCTTATACTTTCGACTTCCCGCGGCTCAGATGTGTCCTTATCGGTTCGATTTTGAGGACGGGATGTTTATGGACCAGGTGGATAAGGACGGGCACATTGTGCAAACCAAAAAGAGTCGGTGGAGCATCTCCTTGTTAG
Source organism: Hyphochytrium catenoides (assembly GCA_900088475.1). Lineage (NCBI taxonomy): Eukaryota > Hyphochytriomycetes > Hyphochytriales > Hyphochytriaceae > Hyphochytrium > Hyphochytrium catenoides. The sequence continues at coordinate 3,702 of FLMG01004402.1, forward strand.
ATTTCATGCTGAACCGAGGTATGACAGTTGTGGTCTATATGGTAAAGATGACCTACCTTTCCTTTAGACATCCTGAGGACTGTGTCATCGTCAGGAGCCGTGTGCGCTTGCTAGAGCTAGTGAATAACGCCCCTGCGGCTCCTCCGTCCAGCGCTTGTCCTGCCCGCATGTCGGCTGCAGATAACATTGAGCAGAAGCATGCGTCCTCTCATCCTCGTTGTACGAGTGACCTCGGTACTTCGTCAACTTCTAGCAGAAATGCTGGCGGAAAGCAGGCCGAAGACCTTCCAAGGGAGCTCTCGGTGACTTCATCGACGAGGTAGCTCTCCTCATACCATCACTACCCAGGATATGGGTAATAGGTCCATCATTGCCCTGCTCATTTTTCCCATCCTACCCCGTCAACTGCTCGTATTGTCCAAACCTCTATACATGGTCTATTATTTGCATGTGTGGCGTCCTAGCCCATGACCGCTCCGAGGATCCATCTCACGTTCTTCAGGTCGGAATAACCTAATATCTCATTTATCCCGTAACTTCAAATGTCCAGAGCGACCTCTTATGATGAGCTCCTAGTTGCACGGTGCATAGGTGGTCATCTTCTGATGGGAAGCAGAGGTTTCAGCAGGATTCAACACTTTCTGTGCTAGGTGGAGAGCAAGGACGGAGGCATTTAGTAGACCGAGATCGGTTTGTCTCTTCCTCTCTGAGCGTGTTTTTGGCGCACATTTTTACAGCTGTAGGAATAACAAGGGTTAGACCCAAAGCAATGGCAGCTAGCTTGTCAGGGTCACGTGCACCAACCCCAGAGAACCGTCTCCATCTCTATTGGACGGTAATGGCTTATTAATGACAGCAGCAGTAGTCTCAGCTTAGCGTCTGTCTCTTCGATGCAACAACTGGCTGGCTGGCTTTAGGTCGCTCTTATGTTTCTTGGCTCATCGTTAGCATATTAGTGAGCAAGTCCCCCTCCAGAAAAGTTCAAGGACCGTCACTACAGCTCTAATATGGAAGAAGCAGGGCGGTAAACTTCTACGCTCTACAGTGATATTGGCTCTGCAGCAGCCAGTTGATAAGCCAAACCATCATCTTAATGATAGAGCCAGTAGCTTTGCGCTGTTATCGTCATAAGTGCCGCTTGCCTTCCTTCTTCCGATCGAAGAAGCTCGACAAGTAAAAGATGCGCCCACTTTCCTTCTTTGTTGTCCCATAGTAGCCGCGCATCGTCCGTCCTCATCCATATCCACGCTTGTTCTTGTTGGCACCTCTCCATCCTTGCAAGAGCACGTCCCTCGAACCTTCTTCTGCTGGTCCCTTCCTCCTCGCATAAATACGTAGTATTAACAAACTCTACTCTGCCGGACCTTCCCACCGCTTGCAGTTCTTCCTCCCACCTAACGCATAGCAGCCCACAAAAGTTACGATACCCTTTCCCTCTCCTTCTCGGTCGCCCTCCTGACGTGGCCTGCTCCATGATCCTTCCTTCTTCTCCTCATGAGTGATGATGAAGGCTCCACTGCCGCCATTGCTTGCCAGTGCGGACCGGACAGGCATTCATAGACATCAAGAGCGACCATGAGTGCACTTTTCCTGCGTGCTTCCCAGCCCACTGCCAATTCAGACTTCAGCACGCCTTATTTTAAATAGACTTTAGCTACTCCTCCTCGAAATGGCTTTATCCCTGATAACCTGTCCGTTACAGCTTGCCCCCCTCCTACTGTACCTTCATGGACCTGATGATACAGCCACAGAGAGAAAGGAGAGAATTCAGAGAGAGAGAGAGAGAGAGAGAGAGAGAAAGAGAGAGAAAGAGAGAGAAAGAGAGAGAAAGAGAGAGAAGCCAGTGAGCGCCGCCTTTGAAGGAATGACTTTGCTACGGCTCGGCTCGCCTCCCCTCCTTCGCTCTGCTCTTTCTGCTACTAATAAAAGACAGCTCATGCCGTCCTTGAATCAAAGAGCGGCAAAAGACGGGTAGCAGCAGGTGATTGCCTTCTTTCTACTTAGTCATGGCAACCAGGGAACATCTTCTTCTGACGAAAGCTGTGTGCGGTGGGGAATAGGAAGGACACTCTTCTACTTAGGTGGGAGGCTGTGCCAGTCTAAGCTGTCCTTGTTCGACATGAGTGATGAAGATCTGCTTGCTGCAGTGTGGTTCTTAAGAGTGATTCCAGATGTCGTCGACAGGTAGAAGGAATCTGCCAAAAATCAAGGAAAGATTGTCCTCCCTCTTCTGGAGACGACTGAGACTGCTTCATCCTACCACTTAGGCGGTAATCCACTTCTCGTTACGTGGCCTGACGTAGAGTCTAAGCGCCAACAACAAGTAGGCACTTTCGATCTCTATCTCTATTAGAGAACAGCCCTTGGCAGTCCGCCAAATGGCAGACATCTGAGGAGAGGTCCAAACATACACAGCCGTCTAGGAGCATGGCACCTCCCGACTCTCAAACACTGCTGGATTGCAGTAAAGCAGCCTTACTGCTAGCTCAGCCACTGATCAAGTTTCTCCGGGGCCAACCTAGCTTGAATGTAACTGCAGTGAAGTGCTTGGCGGACCTCAGATCTGAGCTTGACACGGCGCTTAGTCGTTCGCCAACTTATCCCTCCCACACTGTGAACCTCAGGAGCAAGAAGACTTCGCACGATCTACACGAGGATGACGAGCCTTCCATCACCGAGGGGCACGAGCAGAAAATTAGCAATGGCGCCGCCACAGTCAGTCCGTTGCCCTCATCGCATTTGCTCTCCACCAGAGCTTTGGTTCAGCCCAAGAGTGACGCCCACCATGACAAGTCAGGCTGTGAACATCGGCAGAGTAGTCAGCGTCGTCGTCGGATATTGATGGCAGTAGATATCTTCACTGAGCTTGATGATCGGGAAAGCAAGCAAACCTTGATGGAAAAGTTGTTAGGGAGAAGCTTCTACCGCGGATTTTGCAGCATTAGGAAGCGTATGAAGCTGTTCTTGCAACTGGTGACCATCGTATCGCGAGCTCTCTTTCTCCCCTCCTTAGTCGTGGCTCAGACTGGCATTCTAGGGCCCACATTCGGAGCTTCCTGTGTCGTTCTCACCTTGTTAGATGCTATCTCCCAAACTGCAGTCATCAACTATCACGTATCTCTTCGCTGTATCCAGACCTTCGAAGGTCTAGTTCTAACTACAGAGCTCTTCCTCTTCTGCGGTGCCCTGGCGGCATTACTCTGCTTCTCTACCTTGTCCTTAGCTATTGCGCCAGCTCTCTTCGTATCGATCTGGATGCCGGTGCTTTTCCGAGACGCTTTTCCCGCTACGGTCCGAAAGAACACGCGCTATCTAGCCATTGGCTGCACGGTACCTTTCATAGCCACGCTGGCAATCTTCTACTTTCGCCTCTCGAGTTCAAAGATGTGCCCCTACCGCTTGGATCTGGAAGACGGCATTTTTATGGAGGAGTTGGACGAGAGTGGAAGGGTTCTACCTTCGACAAGGAGTCGGTGGTGGAGTATCTCCTTGTTGGACTTCATGCTAAACCGCGGCATGACCATATTAGTCTATATGACAAAGATGACCTACCTGGCTTTCCAGCATCCTCAAGACTGCGTCATTGTCAAGAGCCGCGTTCGCTTCATGGAGATGATGAACAACGCCACGGGTCGTTGCAGCGCCTGTTCGGTCCATTCTGTACAACTGGCGCAGGGAGAGAAGCAACAAATAACTCATAGAGAAAGAGAGCGAAAGCCTGCCTCTACTTCGCCTTCACACTACGCGGGTCCCCCGCTTTTCACCCGAGGAACAGAAGTACCATCCATACCAGGAAGTGCCATGCCGCTTCCTACGCCAAAATAATAAGCTTTCAATCTTCTTCTTACGTGCGCGAGGAGTGTGGACGCAAATTCACATTCTTGAATAGATGTACCAAGGTTAAGTTCAGTGTGGCCGCTGCTTTACTTAGACCTCCTTCATAGTTAGCCTAGTTCTGAATCCCACAGCTTGATATGCCCAGGCTATATATATAACACGCACATAATAGATCTTTGCTTTGTCTTGGCGGATGATTGCCGCTTCTTGCCTGTATCTCTACATAGTCCTTGGGAACTATTGTCAACAACAGCAACAGCAGCCAGCAGCCAGTCTTCTATTGATATCAAAGCTACAGTACCACGAATAATGCTGATATCCGTGTAATGACTAGCGAAGCAGGAGAGGACAGAGAACAGTTGCATTATCAGCCTTGTCCAAGGGTCAGCAGCACAGCGTATGTCAGGAAGTCTATCTATTACTTATCAGCCTCACTCTCTCGGCCATTTCCCCCTAGCCCTGGAATGTATGTCATCATATCAAGTTTCTTTCTTTGATCACTTTCAGTTTACCAGGCTAGACGCTGAAGAGCGCCGAACTGCTACCGTAGTGTAACAGGAGGAGAAGTCCAAAGAGCAAGAGCGCGATGCACATCCTCCTTGCCCTCCCCAGCAAGGGTAAGATGGACCCTATCAGGGCTTAGAAAGTGGTGGAGAAGAGACACTAGTGCAGACGACAACTAAGATCTCTTCAACGATGATCATAGAGGAAGCACAACACTTCTCTCCAGAGGGTGCCAAAAGAACAGAAGCTTAGAGCTGTAGGAGAGCTGGTGCACAAGCCAAAGACCGACCCAAGAAGGAGGAGAAGCAGGCACTCCCGTCAGAGAAGAAGACGTCATCATGACAACACTACAGCCAAAGTAAAGGAGAAATCTTGCTTAGCTTTCCCCTCGGGCACCACTAGGTCACAAATATTCCTAGCTTGAAAGGAGCTCTATTACTGAAAAAATTGGCAAGGGTAAGAGGGAGGCCCATCGCCGGTGTGGTCAGGGGAAGGAAATCTCTCTCAACCGGATGGCATAGAGGTAGAAGCACGTACAAAGTGGCTCAAGAGCTTTGCCATCGTAAGAAGATCACGCAGTTTTGGGACCGTCAAGCGGTTTCTAGGGGCTAGCAAGCCAGCCCAGGAGCTCCCCAAGCGCGTGGTTACCTCGTCCAGTTCGGACTCAAAAAATAGAGGAGCATTAAGCAGGGTAAGGCAGCAGAGGTGTCGGAACATATGTATAAGAGGATGGAGCTGGATATTTGCGCGGGGACCGGCTGGGATGGCAAGCTCCAGCATGAGGGAGGAACGGTTGTCAAACAAGACGGAGCTGACCTAGCTCCTCTCCCAGCAGGAGAAGAGGATAGTAGACAATGAGCCGAGAAAGGACGAGCCCGCTGCCCAAGCTGAAAGGGCAAAACTAGAATCCAACTACTCTTCGTAGCCAACGAAATCCCCTAGTAAGGGTCTGATAACTGAAGCGGAACAGCTAGGTGACGCATAGAACGATAGGACCAGCAATAAATGATAGTCAAGTGACGCCAGCAACAACAAGAAGAAGGGAGAAATCGTTACATCAAGGCTCCGCGTACGGAAGCTTCAGGCCCAGCGGGCCCGATTCACGGCACATCAAGTCGCGAGGCTGTCAGCCCTGAGATCTTGCCTATGCGGAAGCTTGAACGACAGCCCCGCGTCTTCCCTTTCTTGCTTTACCTACCTCTTCTGGACTTCGTTTTCACACTTGGCGTCAGGAGAGTAAGAAGGGGCCTGCTGCTGCTGTGAAGCTCCTTGCGTCTCTATTGAACCACTCGATTGTTTGTGCTGTTCGTTCACCGGCTCCCTCCTCTATTCTATTTGCCTCCCTCCTGACTAAACCACTCTCCTTCGTGGCCAAGGGATGGAAGTTGATCTTTGTGAAACCAGAGCGCGCAGCCGACTTATCTTCCTACACAGTCTTCATTCAAGGGAAGATAAAGCACGATCTCCTCATCCGTCAATCACTTGTGGGCCCTCCCATCATGTGACAGACCTTTGCATCATTGACATTTACCTAGACAAGGGAATGTCCGCAGCGCTTCCTTCTTCTTTCAGATGATGTTCTGACTGGCCTGGGGCAACTATCTGCAGCTCCGATCTTCAGTCCTACTGAGAGCGGCATGTGGCGCATTCTGAAGCTTTTCTATGAAGATTCTTGCCGCTTCGTCCTCACGGCGCCGCCGCTCCTACGCCGCTCCTACATGTATGGAAGTTGGATTCACCCAGCGTACGACTATGTACCATTGAGTCTGTGCGGTGGGTGTATCCCACCTGCTGCCCGCCTCTTGTAACCCTTGCCACACAGGCCGTTTTCACTCGAATCAATAGAACCTCTCTCCTTGGACCAACCACCATATCCATACGGCATTACAATAAAGTTCGTTTAGACAAGTCATATGGAGTTGAAGCTCTACAAGCTCTGTGCATAGGATGAGAGGGAAGAAGAAGAAGGAAGAAAAGCTTGTTTGTTTGATGATCGCTTGTTCTTCTTACTTCCTCCTCCTTACTTACTGTTGATGTTCTGGAGCGGTCGATGGCTGTCTAGCTGGATGGGGAACACTGCCGCTCTTCTAGACTAAAGCCTTTAGATGAGGAGGCAAGAGAAGGTCATCGGAACTTTGTGCGTTGACAGGGCGAAGGCTGACGATGGGGTTCGTAGAGGGAAGTAGAAGAAGGCAGAAGGATGATCAGATGCACAGCGAAGCAAGGAAGAGTGTTTATTTGTACCGACGAAAGGAGGAGACTACAGCTGTTTGTGACAGCGGTGCGGTTGCTGTCAGGCGGAGACTATTGAGGAAGCCTTTCAGTCAACAAGCTTTCAAATTGCGAGAACTCTATCTCAGTGACCCCGCTACTGTAGGCAACCTTACCGTTACGACTGTACCATTAGATCATTGATCTTGTCTTTTGGCTTCCTTGGATCTCAAGCACAATCTTCTTATTTCCCCACTGCATTAAAGAGGAGGGTTTGGAAAAGATTGTAAAGAGAAATTATAGTCTGCTGGCTGCCACATTAAGCCACTGTAGCGTAGTTGCCATTGGACAGTGGCATTATCATCAGCCAGCATCACAGAGTCCCCTCAACAAAACGTCGGGACGACTGCCTCCCCCATTTAGATTTGCAGATAGCCACCATGGCGAGTGAGAACAGCTACATGAGGACGGATAGCAGTAACCAAATAGCAATCCAAGCTGCCACCGTAGTACCAGAAGCCGCTGACCAGAACCTTCACAAGGAAGAAGACACAAGCGCCAAACCACAAGCGGAGGAGGATGAGATGTTCTTCGACCCTGATCAGCCAAAGGGTTATAAGAAAGGTCTCTCCTCACGTCCCAGAAAGTTCTTACGACGAATTTGCCAGGCAATGGTGGACTTGATGAATACTGGGATACCAAAGATTTCTACGGAAGAGCTGTATGACTTAGTGCATACCCGTAAAGCTCACATCACGGACCAGAAGCACTATCTGCTGGTTGACGCCCGCCGCGAAGAAGAGTTTGCGGGAGGGCACATTATGGGAGCTGTCAACCACACGCCACCAAAGAACTTTTTGATGTCCCTCAAGCAGGGACTGTCTCGTATCCCGGAGGAGCAGGAACTCAATAAGTGCAGCCAATGTCCTAAATCCTTGCCCAACAACTTTGATGGTATGGCTGAAGCGGTGAACAAAGATTCTATCCTCGTGGTAATATATGACGACATGGGGCTTCGAGGAGGAATTCTAACTAGAAGACTCAGATCCCAAGGCTACAAGAGAGCAACTGTTCTGCGAGGGTCCTTCTACAAGTGGGTCGATGAAAACAGGCCACTATGTTCCCGTCCTAACACTGGCGGGCCTGCAAAGGTCGTTCCTGAGCATGCTCCTGGAGCGACTCTTGTGAGAAGTGAAAAGCGGACGTGGTCCCCGTGGGAGCGTCTAGGGTTGAGAAGAAAATAGTTAGTCAAGGACCACCTTTCTCCTCTAGTGTGGATGCAAACCAAACCAATTGCTGTTCCTGCTATCATCGATTCATCCAGTTTCTTCAGGGCCAGGAAAGGAAATAATAAGCCCCTGTCTTGCTCCTCATCCCAGCATCGGCGGAGCCAAGAGAGTTCTTTGATGCTTACCATATAAATGACAAACCTAGACTAAGGCAGGACAACTATTTTTCTTGCTCTTCTGGGGCTTAGCACTATAACTTATGCTTTATAAAACCATCATCAAACTTCAAACTAGAAGCAGCAAAGGTGCAACACGATGTATTATTCGTCAAGGCGTAGACGAGATAGGTGCTGCACGAGATACGTTGAACGTGTTGCAGCCGCCACCTGTGCTATGATGGCTACTTTCACGAGATACTTTACCACCAGCAACAAGTTCTTCTTGTTGCAGAGTAGCTTACCTACATACACACCCACACTCAACAACATTCATCAACGACGAAGCAGCAGCATCATCTTCTTCCGGATGGAGGACGGCGGCACAACTGGTAGTGTTTCTTCGAGTCTCTCTTCACTTCGTATGTTGCCAGAGTATAGCCTATTACTACTTAATCACCATGCCTGATCTTACATATATACTTCAGCATCTTCATCAACATTATCAACAACCGCGAAGGAAGAGCTGGGAACCGTTAGCGGCTTTCTGAAACATTCCGGTAATCAGGAACTTATCAATGACCCGCCTACTACTAGTCAGTTGGTCACCAACCAATTGGGCCATTACAAGAGAGAAATCCCTTATGATTACCTCTTGTGGACAAGATGAAAGGGCCAGAAGAAGTTCTATGAAGTTCCGTACTACCACCGCCAGGCGGGGCTATTACTACCGCCGCCAACCTTTTCCCCATAGAGTTACTGTGAGTCTCGCGGCTAATATTATCTATGGCGTAGGGCGGCAATGGGGCTTGGCCGGGCATTTTGTGCCTTTCATCGTCTTATTACTGCAGAAGCAAGCGCTCTTACTACGACTGCAAGAGCTCCAGGTCTTCAACAGACATTTGAACTGAAGGGCAAATCAAGAGCCATCATCAGCGACATAGCCATCGCCCACCGCCCTCCTGTCTATTGACGCCCGCGTTGACGCGTCTAAGAAGACCGACAAGAGTTTTAACACTCGGTCTTTTACCAGTGGCCGCTCATCGGCACTGGCCGTGGAGGGTCAAGCTCTCCTTAGGGTTGCAAGGAGGAAGATCTGCAGACTCTGCAGATCCCGTCATCAGGGAGGCAGCGCTGCTTCAGTCCGTTGCTGAACAAGGAAGGAACTTTGTATTTGACATTCGACAACCTTATATAATCCGGAAACATGGATCCTATGTCAGTCGCCGGTGCCGCGGCGATGCTCTCAGCCGCGGCAATGATGATGCCCACTCATCAGGGACTGCTGCAAAGTCAGCAGTTTTTAACTCCTGAGCAACACGCAGCTCTGATGGACCCCGAAGGCGCGGCCAAGCAGTTGAAGCCTAAAAAATGCAAGATTGAGGGCTGCAATAAGTGGCCTCAAAAGGGAGGACTTTGCCTACAGCACGGCTCTAGCCCGAAAAAGGTAAGAGGGCTTTCCCACTCTAGGCCTCGCGACCGCTGAAACCTCACCTTGCTCTTTGCAGCAAGAAGAAGAGCTTGACGAACACGGGGTGCTAGCAAAGACCTGTGCCGTTGAAGGCTGCGGAAAATGGCCTCAGAAGGGAGGTGTGTGTGTCGCACATGGTGCCCAGGTCAAGCGGTGCTCTGCTGAAGGATGCAAGCGATGGGCTCAAAAGGGTGGCATGTGCATGAGTCATGGTGCCATTCGCAAGCGATGTCAGGTAACAATTCCTTTGCGCTTTTCAGAGCTGTTCTATCGCCTTTCCTGGCAGTGCCCTGCGTTCTTTGGCATAGTCTCCAATGCATTTTTTCTCGTTTGTTAAGTGCAGTGATACTCTCTCATCACGTTGCAATATATCCTTCATTCCCCTCATGCCAAGTCCTTTCTTTTCCCTGCTTGCCCTTGTCAAAACGTCCACAGCTGTAGACTGACACGCTCACCTCTGCACGTAGACGCCAGGATGCAAGAAATGGGCTCAACGTGCTGGGCTTTGCGTCCATCACGGTGCTCCTGCCAACCAGTGTAAGGTGGAAGGCTGTACGAAATGGGCTCAGAAGAAGGGCCTCTGCCTGGCTCATGGTGCACAGGTCAAGCGCTGTGAGGTTGAGGGCTGCGGCAAGTATGCGCAACTAGTAGGACTTTGTATGAGGCACGGAGCTGCGGCAGCGCAGTGTAAGATGAAGGGATGCAAGAGAAAGGCTCAGAACAATGGTTTCTGTGCGGCACACTTTCACAAGGTGAAGCGATGTAAGGTAGAAGGCTGCCCTAAACAGGCACAGCGCCAGGGGGTCTGCGTAGCACACGGCGCCACGGTCAAGCGATGCAAGGTTGAGGACTGTCAGAAGCAGGCACAAAGACAGGGACTCTGTGTCCGTCACGGTGCTACAATGAAGCGATGTTCAGTGGAGGGCTGCCAGAAGCAGGCGCAGAAGGCTGGAAAATGTGTAGCGCACGGTGCTAAGCTTAAGGTGGGATACCGTCTGAACTTGGGACATTTCTCTCCTCTTTCCCTTAGCAAACCTGACTTCGGAAGTCCTCACTCCTGTTCCGTGCAAGTTCTACTTATACTCATCTGACCTCCCAATTTTGTTGTCTCAGAAATGTAAGAAGAAGGGATGTACTCGAAGGCCTCAAGGAGCTGGAGTCTTCTGCGTTGCCCACAAAAAAGCCCGTCGCACGCGTGGTGAGCTCAGTGAAGAGGCTGCGGAGGTGATGCAGCTCGCCGCTATGTCAGGCCTTGCCCGGAGTGCTGTGGGCATGGGCATGGGTGGCCATCCGGGTATGGGAGGAGGCCTAGGCGGTGGTCTTGGAGGAGGACTTGGAGGCGGCCTGGGCGGTGGTATGGGCGGGATGAATGGAGGCATGGGTGGCGGTATTGGAGGTGGTATGGGTGTGCCAGTGGGAGTTGGCGTGGGTATCCCTGGCGTTCATCATCACCATCACGACCCACATGTTGGCCTTTCCGCTGACGATACCGGCTTCGGCCATGTGTAGGCACTGTCCGTCGTTCAAAGCCCACTCTTTTTGTAAATTACTCTCTTCCTCTTCATCTATAATCTCTTACATCTCCCTATCTAATGCTGGGGATAATCCCACTATTATGAGTCGTAGGGCTCGTCAAGCCGACGCACACTGTGTGCTGTGTACAGGGCTTTTGCACAGCAGCGGGGTTGGTCCTACGTACTCACTAGTAACATAAATGCTATTGCTGTCTCTCCTTTTCTGACCGCTCTCGGTCTCGTTAGAACGTGCAACCTGTGTGATACGTTTCTCTAGAAGGGAGTATAGTACTGTCTGCCTCGGGATGTTGACGGGACAGTGTGAGCTAGTTGGTCCTGGAGACTTTACCCATGACAGGATGACTCGTAAACAATTCACCGACCACATGCATAGGAGAACATATTTTCTCTGATACCTGTAGATTGGCGCTGTCCGCTCCCTACGTTGCGGCAAAGAAGCTCTGAGGTATTTGAGGTTTATTTGTCTACTAAATGGCGGTTCACAGGCGTAGAGTCCCTGGTCGTTATAATAACAGAGCTGATTCCTGCCTCTCTCGGCTGTTGCCTCTACCCGAACCACAGATTTTGAACCTATTGCTGCTCTCTCATTGAGTCCCTGCTGCCTCTCTCTGTGCCCTGCGTCTATATTCAGCTACATAGTTAGCTATCTTAGGAACGGAGGTATCTGCGTCGACTGACTGTGTGAAGAAGTCGACAAATGTCCCATCTGGATCAACAAGGTAAAGGACAATCGAGTGATCGACAAGATAGTCATCTTCGACATCTTCTTTCACATCCGCCTTCGTGAAGTAGACGCGGTAGGCTCTAGCTGCTTCTTTGATCTGGTCCGGAGTGCCTGTCAACATCAGAATACGCGGATGGAAATCTTTTTGGAAGACGTTAGGTTGGAGAGCAGAGATAAGATGTCAAACTTGATAAGAGAAGCAGACCATAAAAAGAGACGATCAATGCAGGAAGAGAAGAGAGAGAGGCGAGAAGTCCAAGCAGAGTGCGATGCCTCAAGCCATTGAAGTGCCAAAAGCAAAGGATGACCCATTGAGCGCAGACCCTAAGCTGGCAAGGACATAGCGTACCTTGAACGTAGGCTCTGTTCTGACCCACCGTGTCACGAGAAGGATCAACTGAAATAAAGACTGGCAAAAGCTCAATGCCCTTGGCGTCTGCAAAGTCGAACATGATTGTGGGCCAGGAAAAGATTAGAACCTGTACTCATCCCTAGAGTCAGCTCATCTTGACTCCCTACTTATTCATTGTCTATGTCTCTCCCTCGTGTTCGCGCCTTCTAGAGTTCCATCTTGCTCTGTCCCTTCTCCTGACGGAACACCCCTCGATGTTTGATCCCTACGACTCTCTGTGGCAGACTGGCTTCTGAGGCTGGTTGCCGGACGCTTGAGGACTTCCACATCTATCGTGAAGACAAAGCCCCGCCTATTATGAAGGCGATTACGGCGCTAATTCCCTGCCAGTCACCACTAAGTTCTCTCTCCTTAATGACAACCCTTTCTCTGGGTCTTCCTCCCTGATGGAGCTCAAAGCTTTCTGAAGTGCTCACCTAGCTTATCCACTATCTTCCCAACCTTCACCAATTCGCTGGGACATATGTCAGGACAATGCGTAAAGCCAAAGTATAGTAGGGTCCACTTCCCCTTCAGCTCCACATCAGTCCATGGACGGCCATGCTGATCCACCAGCGTCCAGCGTCCTCCTAACAAGGGTTTGCCATACGATACGACCTTCTTCGATACTTTCGGCCAAGGAGACAGGTTGGGGTTAACGCCAGTACGGCAAGAGAGAAAAGAGAGAGAGAGAGAGAGAGCAGGTCACTAAGTTGGAGCAAACGATCGTATTGAGCGAAAGACACAGTGCATAGCAAGGAAGAAGCTAGAAGGTCAGCCGCAGAGAGACACGAGGAATATAAGGGTAGACGTAAACGCGGAAAGATGCCCAACGGCAGGAGGAGTGAAGTTAGACAGACAGCCTCGAGGACCAAGGACAACAGAGAGAGAGAGTCTGTCTCTCTACCTTGTTCTTGTCGCCGTTCTTTCTCGTAGTTATAGTACCAGACGATTCCTCCACCGACAGCTACGGCGAGGCCTAGTCCTGCCCAAGTGACAGGCTGACAAAGGAGGGAAACCCATGAAAGTCAGAGAGTTCCAGCCGGCAGGAGACCATGAAGAAGAGGACAGAGTTGGAGGGCCAAGCCATTGAAAAGAAGAAGAATGAGTAGCTTCCAAAAGAGATAAGGTCATGACAGAGTCAGATGACGACTTTCCCAAGGGTAGGAGGAGGGAGCTCACCCCTTGCTGCATGTGCCGCTGTCCCTTGGGCGCTGTTGCCAAGGGTCTACGTTGAACAAGGCGTTCAGACCGAAGGAGAGAGGAAGGAGTCACAGTACGCAGACAGGGAGAGCTTCCCTTTGCACAGCGAACGAGAGAGGGAAGTCTCATGGCTGTTCGGGCAGCTAAGCTCGGTATCCGCGCACTCATCACCAGCAAAGGAAGAGTGAAGGGCCAGGAATATCAAGAACTTGTGCAAGCTGGACTGCTAAGAGTCAAAGAGAAAGACCAGAGGCAGGAGAGGGTGCGAGCAGACTTTCTCTCTGAAAATAGAGTTATTATAGAGCTGCTGTCCACGAAGAACTAGGAGAGACAAGGTGAAAGCGAGAAGAATACAGCGCCAGAGCAAAGCAAGAAAGGGAGAGAAAAGCGAGAGAACGAGCACGAGAAACTTTAACAGAGAGAGCTAGCGAGGAAGAGGAAGAGAGCGAGAGAGGAACGGAGAGAGAGCGAGAGCGAGGAAAAAGAGACAGAAGCGAGAGAGAGAGAGAGAGAGAGAGAGAGAGAGAAGGGAGAGAGCGAAAGCAAGAGAGCGAGAGAAAGAGCGAGAGAGCGAGCGAGCGAGAGGAAGGGCTACAGAGAGAGTGAGAGTGAGAGAGAGAGGGAGGAAGAGAGAGGAGAGAGAGAGAGATGCTGATGAACAAGCTGAACTCATCACGAATCATCAGAACCAAATCTCAAACAAATGACGATTAGATAACGGCTATGCTTTTCGTACAACGGCTATCACGCTGGCCTTCCCCTACAACCACAATCTCGCTTCTCTCTCTCTCTCTCTC
>FLMG01004416.1:0-27044 GCA_900088475.1 Hyphochytrium catenoides
AGGCCTGAGCAGCTGCCATGCTACTCTCCGCATCGTCCTCACCAGCCGCTACAAACTGTCTGAAGGCTTCACAGAGCTTCTCGATAAGCTGAATCGCAAACGGTGCTATGTTCTCTCCGAAGTGATCGATGATAGTATCCAACGCCAGGACGACTTCCTCGTTGCCAATCTACAGGTAGGGCATTGCCGATGTGAGGAAAAGAGGTTAGGTGCCCCATAACGCTTGCAATTTTCAGATGTCCTAAAGTCCTATTACTGACGCAAGTGAACGGAACCATGTGGAAGAGTAACAACCGGCCTTTCTGACAGAAAGTCGAGGTCAATAAGAGTGAGTGACTGGACAAGAACGGTCCCAGTAGTGCATTGTTAGTAAGAAGAAGCCTTATTCATTCCTGTCTATCAGAATATCGCCGAGTAGATCAATCGAGCACAAAATGATGGGAAGCATTCAGCTGTATAGTGAGAACAAACCCAATTTACCTCGTCCATTAGCCGGAAGTAGTGCTCCAAGACCTGCGGGAGGACTGGACCGATAACCTAAACAGAAAACAATGTAAACACTCTTCAGGTTTTGACGTGATGGGAGCCCCCTCCGCACTACCATCTCCTCTCTCCTTAGCCTCTATTCTAAGCCCTTACCTCCAATACAGGCTCTGGATCCTCTCTGCCTACAAGGAACCGCACTGTCTTTGCTGCCTGTATTTGTACTGGTAGGTCTGGGTCGCCCAGGCACTGAAAGAGCGCAAGTTAGGTTCAACCGAAGGCGATAATCGTCAGGAGGAAAGAGGAGGAGCTGTGAGCAATCGAACGATAGAAAGTCGCAACCTTTAGGTGCCATGAGGAGGGAGAGGGGCAGAAAAGAAGCAAGCAAAAGTCAGCTGCTGAGCAGCTTTCTTTGGTTGTCAGGCTGCCGGTAAAGGAAATTGAAGACAGTATGGAGAGAACCCGAAGTCAACCAAAAGAAGAGCCCATCTGGATCACGAGATAAGATAGGACCCCTCTTCACCCCTCTTCTCACCTGCAAGACCTTCCGTGTAATGACCCTCAGATGCTCCGGGTTAGAGTAGTTGACTGTGGAGAAGTGACGGAACATCCACATTGCTCTGGAACGCATAAATCCATGAGGGTTGTCAAACTCTGGCACCACGTTTTGCATGATCATCGGCTCGATGCTAGGCCGGTAGATCTTGCTTTTCTGGAGGATGTCAGCGAGATATCCAATACCGCAGAGTGCAGCATCTTTGTCGATAAAGTCCCTCTTCTCCACGGGAAGGGAGTTATATGTCTGCATGATGCCGTTGTAAAAGCTGCACAGAGAGAAGAGGCTCAGTTGCGGATAAACTAAGCATTGACGAGTGGAACCTTCCGGTCAGGATAGTGAGAAAAGAGGGAGAAAACGGACTGAGGAGAGACAGAGAGAGGGTGGACGGTATAGTTGGTTAGATAAGGGCAGAAGTAGAGGCAGAAGGAGTATAAAAGTTCTCGCCCCACTATCGTCCGCTGCGTAATATAGCCACGTACGTCAGCAGCTTTGGGACTACGGTCTTCTTCCTGATCCTGGCAAGATGCTCAACGAGCGCGATGGCAGCGTTGGTGGGGTCAAAGAAATCTTCGATAAAGTCGTTCGCCTTCCTTAAAAATTCGTGTGGGTCGTCCTGCCATAGCTGTAGGTCCTCCTCTTTCATACGAATAACACCATGAATGACCTGGACAGGAAAGGAGCAGTTAGTGTACATAGCCAAAGAGCCAAAAAGGGACAAAAAAGCTGGACATGGGCGGGGACACGCCAAAGAACAAACATCCAGAGAGAGGAAGCACAGTGGAACTACGAATACGTGTTGAAGAAGGAGTGAAAGATGGCCCTTGGTGCCCTACATTAAAGAGCAGGAAGTCCATATGGGGCTTGATGAGCTTGTAGGTGGCGCCTAGCTCTACCGCAGGTCCCATAAAGTTGAGAGAGAGCTGGACAACTCTGTCAGTGCAGAATTGCCCTCTAGGCCTAAGAGCGAGCAGCTCCATCACGGTCTGAAGTACAGGGATCACCAGAGAGTCACACCACACTTTACGAATAGGGTCTAGTCCTGCGACTAAAAGGTCAAGAAAGAGTAAAGCAAAGCAGACGTTAGTACTGGCTGGATAAGGAGCGATCGGCCTGATGATTAACTGTAGAGTGAAGCTTCAGAAAGTGGATCCAGCCGCTATATGTGATTATCTGACGTCCTCGGATCACTTGAGTGTCAACCAGAATGACGACGGAAGGTAATTTCACGAGCTAGAAGCCGCAGAAAAAAGTGTGCAGTGCTAATGATAGTGGGAAGATGTCATTTTGGACTTCCCCTTAAGAGAGTTAAGAGAGCAAGTGCACGAGGTAGAAGGAAGTCCACAATCTTCCGCCATTTAGAGGCCGCAGAGCTTACCGTCGTCGTCTACTACTGTAAGATGACTTTGTCCCCACTGCTGGAAAAAGCGTACAAAGACCTGAAGAATCCATTTCTTCGCTTTCCACCAGGGCCATCGGTTTCTCTCATCCTTGTCTACAGGCTGCCCTAGGGGCTCGACACCCTCAGATGCCTCAGGTAGTCTCTTGGCTAGAAGACGACGAAACATCTCCATCCAGGCTACGAACACTGGGGGAGAGCGGAGGTACTGGGGCACAACCAACTGGAAAGAAGACCAGAAGATCTTGAGGATGAAGCGCATCATCTGCGCTGCTTCTAGAGAGTTCATTTCCAAGCAAGAGGCGAAGAGTTGTTGAAGCATTGGAAAAGTGCTCTCTACGATGATGTTGATATCATTCCTCGCCTAATGAGTTGTTAGGATGAAGGCGTTAGGACAAGCAAGAGATAAAGTTTAAGAATAATATAATCATCCTTAGCTCTTTACCCCTTTACGATTGATTGCATTGCCCTGACCGCTAAGAGCTCTCCCGTATCCTTTCACGTTATGGGCAGCAGAGTGCAAGACGTACCTCTCCTCGAGTGAACTCATATTTTCTTACCAACTTCCGCAAGATCAAGAGGTTCTGAGGAAGTGCGAGATCATTAAGGGCAAGAGAAATTTGGCGGTTGGCGTTATCGCAAGGTAGAGCTCCCCGATAAGAGTGCCAGAGATAGCAGCCACAGAATGAAGCTAAGAGTATAAGAGGGCAGAGGGGAAGTCAAGTGATATACCGTTTCAAAAGCAAGCAGCATATCATAAGGATAACCATGGGACAGGGTGGGACAGGAAGGATGGAGGGCGTGTGATATAGCTACTGACGTTGATCATGCGTACGGAGTCTCCAGACTGAATGTTCTGCACAGCAGTAGGAAGCAGCTGCGGCCAAAGCGCCTAAAAGATGAAGAAGCTCTGACTTAGAATCGCCCTCTGTACAATAAGAAAGAAGGGCGGCAGCGACTGGTAGGAAAGAGAAAGACAAAGATAGTGAACAAAAAAGACAAAGGCAACTTGGAAACCCGACGCCGGAGAGAGCAAGGTTCTAAACAGAGCCTGAGAACCAAGGCGTCAAAGGGACGACAGTAGAAGACGTGGCATCAACAAGAAAGCGCTGTGGAAACTTAGGCGCCAACAAGCACTTACGGGGTATTCCAACCGTACGAGAATTGACACGGACTCTGCAATTAGGTCACGAACTGGCTTGTTCTTCTCCTTAGAGAGGGTCTGAAAAAAGAGCAACGTAATGGGCTTAAGTAGTGGACCAGAATGGCCAGAAGGCGGAGCACTGGCCCAGCACGGATAGGGTCAGACGAGGAGGAGAAAGACATTGAAGGTCAATAAGCTTGCAAAAAGAAAGAAAGGACCGCCACAAGCCACAGCGAAAGGATGAAAAAACTGTTTGATAAGTATAAAGACTTTGAGAGCTAGACACAGCAGCCAACGCTGTCAAGAGTGGTCAAAGCTTTAAGGTGTGCGGACATCATGATGTCAAAGAGGAAGAGACAGATACCTCGATGACATTGTCCTTGAACACAGCCTTATCTGCATCAGATAGTTGCGCTGGCTTCTCTCCTTCCTTCTCCTCTGAAACGTCCCAGTATTTGGCTACCATATTCTTCATGGAGATCGCAGCTGCCTGCCGCACCTCAAGGAAGACGCTTTCAGTGTTTACGATCTGTAGAAGAGACACGATTGCTCCTGGCACAGTATGGAGCTGGACAGTGGGTAAGGGTAGAGAAGGTTAGGGGGAGATAGGGTCGCCAATGATGGGAGCCAAGAGAGGGTAAAGCTGGACAGTGACAGGCAAGAAAGAAGCAGGAAGGAGGAGGTCCAGAAGGGTGGAATGATTGACTGATCTAATGCAGGACGATGGACAGTAGTCGCAGAACTTATAGCCACAGACGGAATGACCGGCTAGCAGGCAACGCAGCGCGCCCAGATATCTAAGGAGCCATATAAGGTGGCAGTGACGACAAAGAAGGCAAGACATAGTCAGGGAGATCAAGTGACCATCGCCAACGAAATGAGCTCAAGAGCCCGCTTTTACCTGGCCAATTGCCGTCTCAGCCTGCTTTCTAAGGTTCTGATCATTGCTAAAGGTGTGCAGCAGCACGTCGTGCAGCACTTGCGTATCCATCTCCCCTTCTCACTCCCTGTCTCCTCCCTACGCGCTGCCTCAGTGGTACAGATAGAGCAGGCAATATGCGCTGCTATGGCCCAGGATGATGGCAAATTGCCGATAAACTGTGCTCTTGAGAGCTCCACTAAGACGCCGCAGTGGAGGGAAAGCATGCCAGAGACCGATAGAGTGCTGAGCGCCAGAGCGAGGGAGCCTCTACTCTTAATTAGAATAGGAGACAGAGCCAGCTTAATTAAGGGAGAAAGGGAGAGACAAGAGAGACGACACATAGGAGGGAGCAAGGGGTGAGAACGAGATATGAGAGAGGCAGAGTGAGAGACAGAGAGAGAGGCAGAGTGAGAGACAGAGACAGAGAGAGAGAAACACAGACAGACAGAGGGCGAGAGAAAGGGAGAGAGACAGAAACAGAGAGAGAGAGAAAGAGAAACTGAGATAGAGCCAGACAGAGCGAGTGTGAGAGAGAGAGAGAGAGAGAGAGAGAGAGAGAGAGAGAGAGAGGGAGGAAGAGAGAGAGAGTGCGAACGAGCAGCGTTACTGGGAGGCTGGGTTGCTTGACACTCTGGCTCCTCCTCCACTCAACCCCTCCCACCCCAGAATCGGACCATCACCACCGCGAGGAAACAAACGCTCGAAGAGACTGAAACCTTCCGCCTATCAGCCGTCTGTACACAGTGATGGGAAGAAAAATAACCTTCACTGCAAAGTATATTTCAGTTACTTTCGGATGCTGTATCCCTTCAAAGACAGAAAAGTGCAGCCGCAGCAGCACCAGGACTGCGATTGAAGAAGCTCCTCTATTTATTAGTTTTAGGTGAAGATCCACGATCCTCAATAGCTTCTAGAGCTCTAGAGTTAGTAAGCATGTCCCCAGCTTGAGATCAGAGGAAGCCTCAACCGGCCGGGGCTTGTTAATCTGCAGCTAAGGCTGTCTTGCTGCCGCCGTGGGCCTCCGGTGATCTTCTCTCTTCATGAAGTCTTTAGGCAAAGCCCTTTCGCTGTCCAGGCCAGTTCTCGATGCTTATTAGCAACAAGGAACTTTTGATGCCATGGGAAGTCAAAGCTCATGCTCCGGCGAGCATCTCTTCACCACGCAATAGGATTTGTGGGCGTAAACTAATCTCTTTATATCATTCTTCTGTCTCACCGCTAACGCTCCCTTGACTTTACCTTGCTGCGCTTTCAACCGACGTTCTGTTTCTCTCCTCCTCTCTTGCCACTGTTTGGCTCCTTCACCAAAGACTGCTCAAGCTGAGTACATCCTTGAAGAAGCGTTTATCCTTGTTTGGAGAGAGCGACCTTTCAGGCAAAGGCACTTGCCCGGAGGAGATCCTCAGAATCATGATTTACCACCCTAGAGCACCAGGTTGAAGCAAGTAAGGAAACCCAGAAAGAAAGAGAGGAAGGGCAAAGAAGAAAGTAGGTAGCTGCTGGTGGCAAGCTGTGGATTGTGGGGCATACGGCTGGCTCTACTGGGTGGAAAGCGGTGACAGCATCAGGTCCTCGCTCCTAGAGCCTTAAGAATAGCGTGCCTTGGGTAAGGGCTTACTCGCACCCTATGTCGTGGCTCAGTCATCCTTCACTACCATCCCACCACAACGGTAAAAAATTGGCTTGGAGGGTGTCTTCGTTAGCCTTGCCCTCCCTACCTTCCCTCCCTTGCTTGATACTTCTAACAGCACAAGCAGCAGGCAGCTTCCTAGATCCTTCTCACTGACTGCCGCCTCCGTTGCGCCGCTGCTTGCTGCTGCGGTTCGCCGACTTTTCTCCACGACTGCAGAACTCTTGTCGTTCCTAATTGGAGGTTATTCATGATAACGCTAATCCAATAGGCGTTATTTAGGGACGCAGTTACTTAATATTCATAACACGTGGGTTTTGGGTTTTGGGGTTTTGGCATGTTAATCATCTTCAACCTGAGGTTCTGAAGCTTCAATCTTCATCCGCAGTCTCAGCTCTTCTGGTCAACTTCTGGGCGGACGTGCCGCCCATCGCTCTCTCCCTCGTAGACGTCAGTGAGAGGTGAGATCCAGAGAGTTCTTTCTGGGTGGAGGCGCAGGAAGCTCTCTATCTTCATTTTCCCGTGGCGTTCGGTGGCCAAAGGTAGAAGCGATTGTATAATAAAGAAGATGGGGCAAAGACATTCGTCGATCCCCGAAGAGTCAAGCAGCAGAGTGTTGCAGGCGATGAAGACCTTTCCAGAGTTTGTAGAGCACGTTAAGGAAGCGAATCGAATGTAATATGCCAATGAGCTACTGACATCTGCAGGCCATGAACTAAGCCGATTTTCACCTATGTATAGCTCGAAGAAACTCCCGGTGCCAAAGCGGACATACCTACGGTTCACGGTGAATGTTAGACCTGGCGTGCAGGAACTCACAAATGTCTTCTCTTTCTCATGGAAGCTGAACAATAACGTGCGTCTCACTCTGATTGGAGATCTTTTTTTGCATGATAGACTCAAGATGCTGGCGATGTGCGTGAACAGGTACTCGTGACCGTCGCTAGAGTTCGGCGGCGGTCGGACGGAGAGGGCACTGACAGCTCGCAAGATAGAGGATCGACACCACCTTCTAATCTACCTGAGGAAGTACAGAGCTCAGCGAGTTCTGGGCTAGAGGAGCTGTCCAATGCTGAGAGACAACTGACCTCTCCGAACAATGCAGATGCGGAGTGGCCCTTTCGCGAGCCTCCAGCTGAGGAAGATGGCAGAGTGATGGGGAATCTAAAGCTCCTGACTGTAAAGCAGTTCTATTACATTTACTGCTTACTCCGAGGTGAAATGCAAGAGCAGTCAACAGCAACAGCGCTGGCAGTGTGGAGTTCTTTGGCCTGCTAGTCCCTCATCCTTTTGCCTCCTTTCTGGCTTGTCTTATATTGCCTCTCTCTTTCACTCTTCTCGCTTTGTCTCTCTCTGTCTCTCTCTTCTTCCCTTTCTCTGTGTCTAGACCTCTCTCGCCTTACTTGTTGCCTCGCTTCTCTCTCTGCTTGATAGTCCAGGTCTACTCTTCAGTCTCCCCTCTCTTAATATTTCTACTCTATCACTTTTGTCAGGTTATACTTTCCCTCTGTCTTACCTAACTTTACGGCTCTCGCAGATATCCAGGAATGTGTTGATTACACGGAGCGTGCCGCTCTTCGATGCTTGCCTCAAGACCCCAAGTACGTAGACACTTCAGACTCAGCGGATTCTTAGCCTTGTGTTGGCGGTCAGGCTCACCTTGTTTACCCATCTGGGTATTCTTTATACGTAGAAGCGCCTATCTAAAGGCCGCAGCAAGAAGTGGCGGTGATGCCTCCCGGTCCAACTCGCAAGGAGAGGAAAGTGGAACCGACAATGAGTGCTATATCTGTATGGATGCGGTCATTGAGGTTGCTCTGCCATGTGCCCATAGCTTTTGCTCCGACTGCTATAGGAGATGGTGAGTTGAGTTTCTCACCCTTCTAGCTTTTCCCTTCTACACGCTTCTTCTTCGTCTTACTCTCTTTCACGTACACAAGATTGGCCCTGGCTCCTTACGATCTCCTTGAAGGTTCAGCAGCAGCGACACCTGTCCTGTCTGCAGAGCAACCGTTCGCTCCGAAGGACCTGATGAGACGTGGGAGCTTTCCTTTGAGGAGCTGCGTGAGATGTACGTCACGGCACGGGATCTCTCAGCCAGAGTTTATGAGTTCGTTGACCGCTCGCATCGGGTCAACAGGAGCCTCACCGTTAAGATCGCCCCTGATGGAGGATCGCAGACCTAAAGTATACAGTTCGGACAGCGCCTTTCGCTGGCCCAACCGCGCTCGTTCCCTAGGGCACAGAAGTTGTTCTGCGGCTATCAGCGGACTCCAAGGGCTTCACAAAGTCTGCACACCCTTCACTACGGTGAATTATCCGCCCATTATCCTCGCTTGCCTCGGAGCGCGCTATATCAAACGTCGTGCGCAAAGCAACCTATTCCAGCACCCTTGGAGGGGAATGAACGCGCTGTTGCTGTTCAAGTCGGGCTTCTGATGCTCCTTTTGCAATGTGATAAAGGAGCCTGGCCTTCTCTTTTCTTCTACTGGCACTAGCCACAACCTTTTATTACATTTCTTCCAAGACTCCATTGTCACGTGGGTCCAGCCCTTCCCGCAAGTACTCCATAATCTGCATCGCTCGTGCGGTGTAAGTGTTCGCCCACCTTCAACCTTTAGTTCTCTGGCAGTGTCAATCAACTCTAGCCGTACGGAAGTTGGCAACTCATATATTTATAGTTAGGGGTCTCGTTAACCTTGCAGACATCAGTAGTGTCTTGTCATCAAGCAGTGACCCCACGAAATCCTCTCTTAGTAGAGTTCTTGTTAATAAACGACCAGTAAACGACAACAATGTCTGCGTGGCAAGGTTCCCAAGGACGGTGAGTATCCTGGGCCGGGCCGGACATAGAGCCATTTCCCTCGTCCAAAGCACCCAAGCCGCTGTGAGTTTTAATATTAGAGAGCTTGAGCATGGCTGTGAAGGTACTTCCTGCTTCAGAAGATCTCTATAAATCGAGACACACGCGCACAGCTGGTCCATCGCTAGGGTCCTAGCGAGCAGGAACGGAGCTCTTACAATAAGTTACAACTTGCCAGAACTTCTAGTTCTGCCCGAGCCCGAAACCACGGCTTGATGAATCTTCTCAGCGGGAAGATAGAGATCGATCTATATCTAAAGAAGCACGGGCTTGGCTTCATCTCAACCTCCTCCAGTTCCGTCACCTTCTCATAGTCAAGCGGCCATCCAAGGATCACCTGAGGATATTTCGTCTTAGACTCCATCTTCTTTCTCCATCTCCATCCACATCTTCCATCATCCCTATGAAAAACTGTCTAACAGATGCCGTCTCCGTACTAAGAAACTTCCTACTGCCCACTCTCTTCCTCATTCACACTCTCCTTGCTCTGCTCCTGGGGAAGATCTGTATCGGCCTCTCACAATCAAAGAAGAGGACCGAAGACAGACCCAGGGCACACTGTGACGTACTTCAAGGAGAAAAGCACTGGGCAAGGTTCAAAATCGGCGAACAGTCAGATCCTCGCCCTTCTTCCTTGATCGCTGGTCACTCTCCTTTCAACCACATTCACTCGGCAGCAGGCGTTCAATGGGCCCTCGCTGCTGAAGGAGAGGAAGGGAAAGAGAGGAAGTGCAGAAAGGGAGAGTGAGCAAGCAGGAGGAGCAAGACGACGAAGGGGATTGTCTTTCCCTTGTACAGGTGTCCTCAAGGGGCTCTTGCTGTGTTCTCTCCCCTCCTACCTTGATGTTCTCTCTTCATCCTGCTCTTTCTCCTCTTCGGACCGCAACTTCATCTGTTCCAGCGCTTTCTTACGTATGTGCGCCTGCTGCAGAGTGATGGTCAGATGTCTTCTCTGCTGTGCGTTAAGTGCAAAACCTTGATGACACTGTACGTACCTCCTTGTTGTCGCTGCTCCTTCCCGCATCGCCTGTTCATAGCGTTCTGGTTGATCCTTTCCTGCTCGTCGAAAGAGCGCTCTGGATCGTTGCTCCTCTTCCAGGATCCCAACCAAGAATGGGAACCCTACTCCTACCTCAAGCCCTCCTTCGCTGTAGCCCTAAATGTGAATAGCACTTTCGCTGACAATGCGGTGCCAGGTAACAGGGCCGGAGCAGCACCGTAGAGGCACATTGGGCTGATTAGTTTATGTATATAATTGACCAGGCAAGGCCTTGCCGACAAGTCTATTTGTGCAGAGCTGCCAACAAGATTTGGCATCATTCTTGAATTAGCTGCGTGCTACTCAGGCTCATCTCCAATCTTATCTGCTTTTCATCGTTGCACCAGCCGGGGATCAGCAGTGATACTCCGTCAGCGACTTTCAGCGCTCATCCTTAGGGTCTTTCTCCTGCGGCGCTTCTCCCTCAGCTCATCGGTGTCTGTCCTTGCCGTTGTGACCTTGTCGGACGTCAAGGCAATCACACTTGTTTCGGTCCCGTGATCCTGGCTTCGTTCGGACACCAAGACTAAGTCTCCTTTCTCTACATCAGTATGATACTAGACGAAGGCCACCGCTCCACAGACGCACTTACCTTGCGGTCAACGTTGAGATCCAATAAAAGGAGGATCGTGGGTGACGACAGCGGTCTCTCGACCAGCCCTTCCGGCGTGAAACTCTCTCCGTCGCTGAAACGACCCCGTCAAGAACAGCCTGCTAACAGTGCTGTTAGTTCAATCTCTTCTCCTTCATCTGCGATCTCCCCACCAGCAGCCCCTTCCTCACCTGCCAAGTCATCTTCATCAGCTGAGACCTATTTGCTCCCTGCGTCAGAGAGCAAGATCGACATCGCTTGCGGCATAAACCTCACCGACAAATCAGTGATCAAGAAAAATCCAGGGCTTGACCTGGTCTACTTCCGACGGTTCATCAAAGCTCCAATTTCCACTCAGCTCTATACTTGGTGTCTTCACAATCTGCCCTGGTATCACGTCCAGTACACGGCCCGTGGGATCAAGATCTCAACTCCAAGATATACAACGGTCTTTGGCTCTGTGCCTGGTGCCGTGACTCGAAGATCGACACGACCTATTCCTCCTCTCTTGCAAGTGCTTCGCGAGCAGGTTGAGCTTGCCACAGGAAAGACGTACAACTTCATTCTCCTAAACTTTTACCAGGATGGCAAGAATAGCATTAGCTATCATAGCGACGACGAATCTTTCCTCGGGCCGAACCCGACCATTGCCTCTCTAACCCTTGGAGGCACTCGCGACTTCTTGATGAGAAATAAGGCTGATCACTCTAAGAGAGAAAAGTTCTTGCTGCAGAACGGCGATCTCATTGTAATGCAAGGCACGACGCAGGCACAATGGCATCACGCCATTCCTAAGCGCGCTCAGGCGCCACCACGTATCAACATTACCTTCAGGAAGGCCATCAACGCCGCAGGCTCTGACAACTATTATAGATACAATGTTGAAGGTGATGACAAGTCTGGGAAGCCGAAGGTCTATCATTATGTTAACGGCAAGATGCAACCAAAAGGGGATAAAGACTAAAGAACAAGAGAGTATGAGAGGAGATCTTGCGGAATGCGCTTCTTCTCCTATTCCGTCGAGCAGGGGATACCATCGACTGGGATATCTCTGATGTGCCTCTATTTCTTCCTTAATTGTTAATATAATATTACACCGCTACTGAGAAGATGAACTCTTGCCGTTGTCACTTCCAAGAGATTTTGTCTCTTCCTCATCATCTCCGCTCGCTCCTTGAAGTTGTCTCTTCACCATGTTCGCGTACACTCCTCGCTTCTCAACCAACTCCCTATGCTTCCCTTCCTCAACTATCTTCCCACCTGACACAACAACAATCCTATCCGCACTCTTCACAGTTGAGAGCCGGTGGGCGATGACAAGGACCGTGCAATCGTGCATCAAGCGGTCGATAGCTTCCTGCACTAAGTGCTCTGACTCTGCGTCCAGTGCCGATGTAGCTGAGAGAAGAGGTTCAGTGCCCGAGCATGAGGGTCACGAGATGGAGAATGCTAGTGAGGTTATCGACGGCAAATATCTCTCGCCGCGAGCATCAAATAGAAGCGTAACGCAAACCAGACTGCGGATAATATGCGAACGCAGATGAGCCCAATAGAAGGAAATGATAGCGTTCCCAAGAAGGATAGGGCTAGCTAGAACTTGCAACCCCAAATGAACGGTGACAGAAGGTGGACGAGAGGAAAAAATGACAGAGCGCAAGAGCAACATTAGCCTACCTTCGTCGAGCAATAAGATGTTAGGTTTCCGAACCAGAGCTCGAGCGATCGCTATTCTCTGCTTCTGTCCTCCCGAAAGCTGCACTCCTTTCTCTCCAACGTCCGTATCATATCCATCCGGCATGGCCGTGATAAAGGCGTGAGCATTGGCTAACTTTGCTGCAGCTATGACTTCCTCCATCGTGGGCTCGTCTGGATCTCCCTGTTTGGGTTGGAGAAGATTATCAATAAGCTTATACAGAGGATAGGACAGGCTAGCCATGACCCCAAGGAGGACAGTGGCAGAGCTCATAATCCACTCCGTCTTCGTTCTCCCCAACTCTTATCCTCGACCGGTCGCTATGGTCCGTGTCTTACCTCTAGTCCATAGATAATATTTCGTCTAATTGATCTGCCATAGAGCACCGGCTCCTGTCCCACGATACCGAGCCGTCTATGTAGCTGCTTGGGATCATACTCGTGCACCTGCCGACCGTCCACCATCACTCTTCCTGCCTCTGGCTCGTAAAGGTTCTCAATGAGTTTGACACAGCTAGACTTGCCGCCACCGGATGGCCCCACCAACGCAACAACCTCGCCTGGTGTTCCGGCCCAGCCAGGTAGAGCCATACCAGAGAAAGAACAATGTGGAGATAGTCAGACCGCCTGCCCATCGATAAGCATGAAGAAGCAGACAACTGATCCCTGTAGAAAGCTAAACAGGAAGAGGGACTCTCTGCGCAGGACGAGACAGCAGGAAAAGGAAGACAAAAAATACGCGGCAATGGGCCATCCTACCCGGATTGATATGCAGCGAGAACTCCTTGAGAATGACGACTCCCGGCCTGCTGGGATAGCGGAAGGTCACATCCTCAATATCAATGCGGGAGCCTGTGGCTTTAGGAATCA
Source organism: Hyphochytrium catenoides (assembly GCA_900088475.1). NCBI lineage: Eukaryota > Hyphochytriomycetes > Hyphochytriales > Hyphochytriaceae > Hyphochytrium > Hyphochytrium catenoides. Next base: position 13,191 of record FLMG01004416.1, read on the forward strand.
TGGTGCCTGTAGGGGTCATCTTAGGCTCCCGGTTGATCAGTTCAAACACCTGAAGTGAGAGTGAGAGATGTTAGGTCTCTCCTAAGGTTCGCCCCTATTTGATGGCAACCCCTCCTCTAATCGCGGAAGGACCTCTTGCTTATCCTCTTATGTCACGATGTAGTGCTTGAAGCTTTTGCTCTTCCGAGAATGTCTATGCCTCGTTCTATGGAATATTGCGCATCCATGTCCCTTCTACACGCATGGCAGGTCTTTTCCTATCTCTTCCGAGAATATTATGCTATTGATTACCTTGTCGGCAGCTCCAAGTGCTCCACTAAGTGACGAGTAGATATCTCCAATGGAGTTAAGAGCCGAGGAGAGATTGCTCATGTACAGCAGAAAAGTGACTAGGGACCCGCCAGAAATGGTATCAGCTAGCACTAGCCGTCCGCCATAAAAGAGAACAACAGCGATTACGAGGTTGGGCAGGAGCGTCGTGACTAGCCACATCAAGGGAAGAAAGGTATGGTGTGAGTCGCAAAGATAGGTGTGAGATCCAGCTTCTTCTCAAGCAGCCAAATAGTAAAGAAACAGACCCAAAAGAAATCGTCTAGCAACTTCCCGTCAGTCATTCGGAAAAGTGTCAGGAAAAAGGGCGAGGTGTGAGTTTGGGAAGAAAGAAACCAGATGCTCTCCGTACTTGAGGCATAGAAGGTATACGCAAGGGCCTCCTGCATTTGCAAAGCATAGTATTCCTTGAGCTTCTGTCCATAGTTCTTCTGCTCTTGGTCTTCACTTGCATAGAATCGTACGGTGTGCATCGACCCCAGCGTCTCCTCCGCCACTGCGTTTGCGGAAGCCAGCTTCTCTTGCACCTTCATATAAAGGTCCCGGAGAAAGTTGCCATAGTACTATGCAGTAGAGTGGAGAGAGCTAGTTAGCGAGAAATATGCCACAAGTGTAGCAGAGAACGTTCGAGGAAGGCTAGATTGAGAAATAAAGAGCAAAAGGAACAAATATATCGTCGAGACTTGTTCAAACAAAGGCTATAGCGGACGAGAACGATTGGAGCAGAGGTTATTAACATGTTGAGTGGTAAATGAAAGGAGGGAAGAGAAAGAGCTGTCAATTGATGAGGTTCCCTTCATTCCTTACTTTGCTGATAAGCATGACGATTGGTAGTGAGATAAACGTGAGAAGTGTGAGCTGCCACGAGAGAGCAAACATAAAGATCAAGGTGCCCACAGCCTGCACAAGGCTTCTAAGGAAGACGTTTATGTTGAGACCAACTTGTGTGCTCATTCGGCTCGTGTCTGCGTTCAGACGGCTAGTAATGTCACCTGAGTGGACAGTAGTTGAGTGAGACACAGCTTTACCAAGGGCCAAAAGGCGGGACACACCATCGAAATCTAGAAGGGGAAGTGCTACTAAAAGAGCGATGGACGGTGCAAAGAACTTGTTGGTCAAAAGTCCCTACTCTAGAGAGCGCATCTCTTGGGAGTGTTTACTCTCTTCTATGGTGGTGCAGGCTCTCCTACCAATCTTAGTGGTGTCAAAGAAGCCAATCTCTTGGGTAAGGAGCGCTTCAAACAGCTTCTTTGACACTCGGACTTTTAAGCGTGCGATGGTTACGGAGAAGATCCCTCCTCTCACCCCTGTAAAGAGAGCACAAGCCGCCGCAGAGAGAACTAGGTAGCCAGTGTTCTTCCTTAACTCGTCCTCATCCATCACTGGCCGCTTGATTACTGCGTCAATGATGAGCCTGGTGTAAGCAGATCGCACGGAACAAGCACATGTAAGCCAACAGATAAGGCACTGGAAAGAGCCCTACAAAAATTGACACATTGCCAATCAGGTGGCGCTGTCAGCTGTAAGCTGCGAAGACATTAGCCGATATCAGAAGAGAAAGGCTAGGAGTGACACGGGTGCAGGTGATACAAGCCACAACCAGCTGGACATAGTGTCTTACCCGGTGAACTTCGGCACGAAGATCTGCGCGACGGCGGCGAGGATCAGAAAAACGAAGGCAATCGCAAGGAGATGCTTGTCCGGGTAGCAATACCCCAATAGCTGACGGAAGCTATGGCACACGCAACGGAAGACGCACGACAATGGAATAGGATATGAGGGGTGCTGTTCTTTTGGTCAGGATAATGTGGCCAACAAGGTGGAGATGATGGAAGCTGGCCAGAAGGTAACGAAGTAACAACGATGGAGACAGAGGAGACACTAAGGTGGCTAGCTCATCGTCCATAGTCGTTTAACGCATCTAACGATTACTTCCTCCCATCTAAAGATCCTTAGCCCTTTGGGGTATACCTGACGCGCTTGCGAGCAGCCTCCTCTGCCTTCTTTCTCTCTTCTTCCTCCTCATCAAAATCTTCCGCTTCTTGGCGCTTAGGACCATTGCCGTTCATCTCTGACCTTTGCTTGGCCTTCCATTCTGCGTGGCGCTTTTCCATTTTAATCTAAATGAGGAGTTACAGAGAGATCAGGTGAGACTAGCGTGGAGACTACCATATATCGTTCGGAGGAACGAAGGTAGAGGCAGAAAGAGGGGAAGTGAGAGATAACTAGGAGGTCGAGCATATTGTGACGTTACCTGCAGCAGCTTTGCCCTTCTCACTCTACTGACGAGGGATAGCTCTGCCCATCCGAACAGCACCGTAGCAGCCATAGCGGCCCAGAAGAGTCGAGTCTGCATAGCCGTTGGCTGGATGGAGAAGTCAATCAATCTGGGGATTGTCATAACGAGAAGAGACGTTCAGTGAGGGTGGCGTTGATTGAGTGGTAAGAAAGGAAACAAGACAGAGTCTGGAAGGGAGTCAAAGACAAGAGAAGGAAAAGCAATTCAAGCGCGACAAGAAAGAGAGATCAATAGATATCAAGCCTATAAACCACTTCTGACTGGTCATAAGTCATAAGAATCCGTTGACCCCGTAAACGAGGCCACAGAGTGCTTTGGCACAAAGGCGGGAGAAACAATAGGAGCGTGACTGAACTTTGAGTGCGCATCAAAGAGCATGCAGACGTTGGCAGGCTAAAGCGACATGACCGGTATGAGTGCAACACAGAGCAGAGGGCAGGGGAAGAGATAGACAACGTCGAAATGAAGACTGAGCCTTCAGACCTGGCAATAGCCTTGACAGTGGCCAGCAGCAGGGACAGCACTTGTAGGAAGATGGGAAGACTAAGGTGGGAAGCTTCTTTTCCCTCATCAGAGAGAGAAGAGGCACATAACAAGCGCACAGCGAAGAGAGAGAGGAAGACTAAGCGGATATAGCTCGCAATCGCAAGGTCCAAGACAGAGTTCCCTATGACGTAGCGATAGCTCTGTAGCTCTGGCATCTCTTCCCGCATCTCCCGTAGCCCTGTGAACACATTCTCTCTAGTCTCTCCTCTCTGAAACTCTTGGGACCCCTTTCTTCCTCTCAGGACACTAAGTCCGGCTTGCCAGACTCCTCTCTCCCATACTCCCTGTGGCTCTTTCGTAAGAGGAGCCACAGCAGGAAGTTGCAGAGAATGCTGGTCGTCAGGAACAAGGGCTGGAAGAGAAGGCAGTGAAGATGGGCTTTCATCTCTCTCCCCTTGCCCGGTGCCCTCGGCTTCGGAGGTCAAGTAAGGCGGTGGCTTCCCCCAATCATAGCTGAAGGGCGGCATGGGCCAGAGAGTAGGAGCGCAAGTGGTAACCCAGTGCGTGGCAAAGAGAGAGTATGAGTTGACGGCGGCATCAGCCGCCAGCGTCAGCAATGTACATGTAAAATATCGATGAACGGACCGCCGCCGCCGTGCTTTCCGCTGCTCCACCGTAGTGGAGAGTGAGTTGTCAGCCATTCAGAACCAACTCCGACCACAGGGGTTGACAGCCACGAAGAGCAAGAGACAAGTTATCGAGAAGAACCACGGAAAAGAGGAGCTGATGGTGCCTGGCTGCAGGAGGAGGTCAGATCTGCTGCTAGACCGTGATCAAGCACCCAGGTGCTGGGCTGAGATACTGATCAGTAGGAAGTGGAGGAGTGACTGATCAGGTCCAACAGCGGAAGGAAATGGAAGCTCTGGGCCGTAACCCATCAAGGCGTCCATCTGGAGAGGAGGGAGAGAGAGAGAGACAGAGAGAGAGGAGAGAGAGGAAAGGTAAAGGAAGAAGAGAGATGTGATCAAGAGACAGAGGACCGAGAGCATTGCGTTAATAAGGGCAGAAAGGAAAGAGAGAAGCGACGAGAGGTAGAGGGTAGAGGATGAACAGGTGGAAGAGGGAATGGAGAGTGTGAAAGAAGGGAGTTGATAAGGAGAGCGAGAGAGAGAGAGAGAAGAGAGAGTGAGAGACAGAGAGAGACAGAGAGACAGAGAGAGACGGGGAGAGAGAGAGTGGGGGGGAGAGAGAGAGAGAGAGACAGAGAGAGAGAGAGAGAGGGAGTTTCTATCTCACCGCTCGATGGACATTGGCATGAAGAGACAGACAGAAATCCCGAGAGATATGACACCATACAACAGAGACACCAGTAAACCCCTTGAGGTGCTATTATCCTTTGAGAAAGAGAGCGGGAACAGCGAGACAGAAGAGTGATACAGACATCAAAATCTTTTGGTCATGTCATCACCCGCTAACGGCTACGATCGCAACGAAGAAATGACCGTCACTCATCGCCTTCTATCTCCGCCTGTCTCGAAGAGCCGTGCTGAACATGAGCAGCTGCAGCGCGAACAGGTTGTAGAAGTTCATATTGTTCATAGCAAGCGTAGGACAAGGCTCCATTACGCAGACATTACACGCGTATACGGGATAGCAGGATGGATGGGGATCGAGCATTCTATGATGACAGCGATGATCGATGGCTATGTGTACTTCTCAACTCGGAGAAATCTAAGGCGAAGAGTTTTGAGAATGCTGTGTGGGTGGCAGCGTCCTACTGCACAGCGGAGTCGTCTTACTTCTACAGATCACCATCCTGTCGGGGAAGTGTGACTTCCCTTGGCCATCATTGTACTATTTTGACCACCACCTGACACTAGTCTCTCTAGAAAACAGGAGAGACTTCCCTATTGTTCAGACCGTGGCGTGCATCGCGAAAGGCATCATCCTCTAGGAGAACTAGAAGCGTCGCTTCAGTATTAGCAGCGGCGTAAAGACCATTTGCCACATCTCCTAGAAGCTAATGTGTTACTTTCCTGGTCAAGGCCATATCCATGACTTGCCTTCATGTCCACAGTCCGAAATGTCAATCGTTATCGATGCAGAGTTTGAGATGAGCAGATCGCATGGTAACAGTCCCTTCTCATCTCCGCAATGAGTGATTGCTGTAAGTAGCCAAGAAGGACACCGCAACGTTGGGGGTATCAGAGGAAGAGGTACAAATGAGAACATGGACGAGGGATAGACCATTGCCGGACTCACATTTCTTAACACGTTTCTTGAACCTAATCGTGGCAAACTGATGGACTGGCGAGCAAAGTTACCTATTGCGTTCCCCTGGTTTGAGAGCAATCTGCACCACGACCTCCCAAAAGACGAGAATCTGGAAAGTCTCCGCCTGTGGCAAGGAGCTGAGGCTCCATCCGCTCAAGTTATTGCCGTTATGCCGTAAGCCCAGAAGAAGAACTTTTTCGGATCCAAAGTCAAGGGTGAGACAGAAGGATCGTCCTGTCATAGGCATAAGGATACTATCTAGAACTTTTCCGCACGCACAGAGGAGGTGGTGGTGACAGAAGGATGGTCTGTTAATAAGCATAGGCAGCTATCAGAGACAGGAGATGATAGAATTATGCTCTCCTTGCATGCCAGGCTTTGCAGCATGGGATTAGGATACTGCTGAGGTAGGGCTAGGAGAAATGGTCTGCAACTGACTCATGGAAATAAAGCATGCTGCGTCCTGGTGATGCCTGTACTCGAACCCATGTGATCATATTCTTTGCAATGCGATCACCCTCGTAAGATGGGATCTGCTTGTGAGTGGTGACGGTGCGAGAGGAGTTCCTAAACGGCTTTGTTCCCTCCGTACTGCGCCCGCACTCCGCGTTGCAGCTGATAGAGCTGCGCCACCTCATTGGAGGCATGGCAGCCGAGCAGAAGGTAGTTGCGGGGCTTCACCATCCATGCGAACCTCATAAAGAGCATGCTGTATACGCATAGTACTAGACACGGGCAGTAGGTTAGTTAACCAAGGCAAGGAGACATAGTACATTGTGAAGCAATGAACTCACCTCCAGTCATTTTCACGGAAATGATCTCAGGGGGCTTGTTCATGTCATTTATGGCCTAAGCTATCACTATCAGTATGGCGATCACACTCTTGGAGACGAGATTAACACCGAGTCTGCATCTTACCGCTACGACAAAGCCCCAGTTTGCGACGGGACCCCAGAAGTGTGTTGTCTTAGGTCCCGTTGGAGAGTTCAGGAATGCGCGGAATGCCGACGCCATGGTCGTTGTACCTATGAAACTGACAGCTTCGGGAGAGATCCTTCCAGCAGTTGCTTTCTCTAACTTTCAGACCAGAAACCCCACAGTGCTTCCAGCTGCTGGAAGGAGTTATATAGGAGGGACGGGTCCGTGATGATCCGAGATCCAAGCAGGGTGTACAGGCAAGGTACCGCAGTATCTCCGCCTCAAGCTCACACGTGACACTGGACCTGGCACTTTCCAGTCGAGTGCTTGAGTGAGTTCCTCAGCAGACGAAACGAGGCTTTTGAAGCTTTCTGACAACAGCAGCTACGGAGTTCCAATAACAAAGGCCCTGTAAGGACATGTCAGTTCTCAACAAGAGGGCTCACCTGTCATAACATGATCTCAACAAGAAGAACTGGTTATCAAACCCTACCGTTTACAGTAATCTAACAGCACCGATTAATCACAGAGTACACGTACTAACAAAAGTCTTTCTTCAAGTAACAAGAGCGGCGATTGGAAGATAGGCGGAAGCGGAAGAGTACAGGAAGTAGTTGTTGACCTCAACAGTCTTGCAGTCTTGGCATTAGTGAGCCACAGCAGGGCTGATCAGGCGCCCGTGGGCTCGTGGGCCTGCTCATTTCTTTGCCGTCACATCGGCGGGCCGACGACTGCAGACGTTTGCTCCAGACGACTAGTGATTGAAATAATGATGATTGAGACGACGGCAGCAGTTAGTCGGTGGTAGTAGTAGCAACGAGAAGACAAGGTTACTGGTGGGTGCAGCAGTACGACCACAGTGTATAATGGAATAGGATAAGTAAAAACAACTCCTCATCCGTCAAGGGAAAGCGACAGCATCGCTCCTCGTCCACAAATTCAGACACACCTACTTCTTCACCTTTTCCTTCTCCGCCTTTCTTGGCAGCCTTCATGAAATGCTGGCTAACCTGTCCTCCCATCTCACCCGGCCGTAGGTTGACTCTGTCATAGGCATCGCCTTTGAGGAAGTCTACTTATGCTTCCTCCTCAAGCGCCATCCATCCTCTCTCACCGTTAGCCAGAGAGGCTGTTGTCTAAGTCTGAAAAGACGTCTCAACTCATTATCCTTTTCCTTGCTTCGACGAGGTCCGTTCGGTTGTGAATGGGTATAAACGCCTGCTTTGCTTCAGTGTACTTACGCGCAGCCTTAATCCTCCATTCAATAGCCGTGGTAGCTAAATTTCCTCTTTCGACATCATTTCCCCGAGTTCGGAGTATCTTCCCTATGTCTCGGTCATCATCTTCATCATATTCTTGAGTTTGGAAGAGGATTCGGCCATTCTAGGATCCCTTGACTTCTTCCATCGTGGCCCTGACATTGTCTCTAACGACCGTCTTAAGAGCTTCATTCACCCCAGAAAGAGGCTAATGATTAGCTCCCTCTTTCAGCGTCCTCGCGTACCTTCCATAAAGCCCCCATACTGGGCAAACGTATGGTACCAAGGGATCAAAGTCCTATAACAGTTGAGGTCGGTTGATTGCATGTTTAGCAAAAAGGCTTAGTATAAAAGGAAAGAGTTGACAGGAGACGCCTAATCACATTCTGGTATGCGACCCTGTTGCTGATATGTCTTCAAAAGTTCACGTGCTCTCGTTCCAAGCCCTGGCAGATCTTGCTTTGCACGGGTTAACAATCGTTGTCAGAGGATGAAGAAAAATAGTTGAATTCCTCAGCACTTATCGAGAGAAGAGGAATAAGGAGGAAGGGGAGATGAAGTGCCAATATATCCAGATCACGTTGAGGAAGGCAAGCAAGCGAAGGGTCCATTCGATTTTATAACAGCTAGCCATTACTTAGCAGAAGACAAAAAGGATGACGCAGGAGAAGAAGAAGTGGGCAAGAAGAGCGACAAGTCTTCTTTCGGGTCGTTGACTTTCGCCACCATAAATAAATCAGGAAAGAAGAGCAGAAAGATTCATAAATCGCTTAATGAGAGAGGGAAAGTAAACTCTTTGAAGATCACAAAGCAGGAAAAGGTCATGATGAAAGCAACAAACAAGAGTGGCAGGCAAGGGAACGAGATAAGAAGAGCAAGGCAACAAGAAGAGCGGCGGATATCATTGTTGAATGAAGGAGAAGAGGTCGAAGGAAGCGGCAGCAGGGGCACCGAGACAGCACGGACTTCTTCCCCAATGGTAGAGGAGGAAAAAGAAGTTGTTCTTTCGGTCTTTGCAGAGAGAAGAGGTAGTGAAGAACTCAACCTATTAGATGTGATCATCATTGATTATGTGGGCCGCCTCTTCACGCAGTCCCACGTACACTTGTCTGATTATAAAGAGTGAAAAGTCAGCACGTTGTGCAGAAGTGAGGTCGAACCCCAGGTCATCGTCTTTATTGAGACCAAACGAAACGTTTCAGTCTCATGGTTCCTCAGTCTCAATCTGGCATAGCGTTACTTCATCCTTCTCAGAGGATGAGGAGTAGCTGTTATTCAGGCAACAAGAGCCGCCCGCTTCTTCCGAAATGACTAGGTCCTCGCTCTAAGCAAGGCTGATTGTACCGAGCAGGCACGTATGGGAAACATTACATTAGTTCCATGCCAACAGGGCAGCATCCCTACGCAGCTTCGGTCTGCCAAAAGTCCTCTATCTTGCAGAGTTATAAAGCAGCAGGTTAGAGCCCCGACACAGTACTGCGTCTTTTCTGTCAGGTGGATTGGCTGTGAGGGCAGGCGAGAACTGAAGCTTCACCTGCTCTATCAGGGACATACTGGGCACATGGTCGGCCACACCTTCTGTCTTATCTTGCCTTACTCTTTCTCTCCTCCTTGTAACCTCTCTGTCTCTCATCACCTTCTCCCCTTTGCTCCCTGTTATTATTACCGCACTACCGTTTTGCCGGACAGTCTTAGTCTTTCAGTTCACTTCCCACTGTCCCATGATCCGTAATCCCATCCCTCTGTCTTCTCACACTGTTTAGTAGTTCTCATCTGAGAAGCACCAACCGACCAGGGCATTGCCTTTTATAGATCACAGCTGTCGTACGACGGACAGCAGAGGATTACATACAGACAAGCTGTCGGGGTTCTAAAGGTCTGAATGTTTGTCAACACATAGAGCGTGTCTTAGGTAGTGTAGGCACAGAGACTGGCAGCCTGCGAACTTACACGTTTGCATACAGATAGTTCTACACAGATATGTTTAGACCATAGGGAAAGGGCGAGTGGTCGTCTCATATCTTTACTGCTATTAAGCACCAGAAGTGCTTGGAAGAGGGAGAGAGATTCAGAGGTATGATGATGGTATAGAGTTTCTTTGTCTGTTTGTCTGCTCATTTCTCCCTGCGGCACGCCGTCAATCACTCTAAACTCCCGGAGTCTCCCTTCTTCATCGTGTTAGGAAGTAGGACTTCTACTCTGTGCATCTAGAACTACACTGCGCTATATTGCCCATCTCCGTCCTCGTAGGAGTGTAAAACGGTAGAACGACTATGAAAGTGAGAGAGATGAAGAGAAAGGTGTTCGTAGTCAGGGCACATGCTGACCGGCTGTCCGCCTTTTCCTTCCGGAACATATTTCTGTCTCATTTCCTTGTTTTGCAGGCCATCCTCTCTCTCTCCTTGTCTCTGTTTCGTCTCTTTTCTTAGTTCTCGCTCACTATCTGTGTCTCTCTCTCGTCTCTTTCTCCATTTCGTCCTCTCCGTATCTCTCTTCTTTGGTCAACTCTACTTTCCATCTTGTTAAGTAGATTCCCCCGACTAACCAGGTAAGTCCGGACTGGTGATGTCTCTTTCTAGCTACTTTCTTCTCCTCTTCGACGCTGTGTCTAAGACTATCAGCTTAAGGTACCACCAGCTACCTCCGGAGCCCGTATACCACGCTTGATTGGTTAGACCTCTGAAGTATGAGGAACACCCTTATCCTGTCTTACCCTGACAGCTCTCTCTATGATGCCCTTAGTCTTCCATGTTGAAGACCTTGGCTCTCTTTACTTCTAACCAGCTTCTGTTTTCCTTGCTTTTCGTGTGCCTTGTCCTTCCTTGAATGCCTTGTCCTTCCCTGAAGCCAAAGGTTCCCATAGGAAGCACCGCTGAAGGAAGAAGATACAGACAGGTACGGGCTTCTTATAAGACCGCTAGCGATCCCTTCTCTTCCTGAAGTGACAGCTCTCCCTTGCACAGTAGGATGGTAGCGAACTGTGCTTAGAAAGAAGTGTCAACAACCCTGTGCCCGGAAACATCAAGACGGATCGAGCGTACGATAACAAGGAAGAGGCGAGAAACGGACCCACTGCTTGCAAGCGCAGCCTTCCTATCTTGCTCTGTCTTCTGCCCAGCTTGTCATTTCCAATTCTCCTTCTGCGCAAGACGACCCTCTTTTAGTTCAGCGGGACAAGGGACACGTTTGTCGCATCTGAGAAGCTCATATTGAGGCTTCTCCTAACCTATCCAACTCTGATATAAAACTTTCAAGCATCATGGGAGCCTTTTCTCCTTTCTCCCGCTCACCTTCTCTTTTGATTGCCGCCGTAGCCTCCCTTCTCCTTCTTGGCCCAGAGCAGTATGTCAGCGCTCACTCCTACTTAGAGTGTACTGACCTGCGGGCAGATGGCTGCTATGGGTTCCCCCGTAACTACCAGTTCACCAACAAGGAAGGAGAAGGCTACGCCTACGTCCAAGCTCCTGATGCCCCTGCCTGCAGCCCTAAGACACAGCCTCTTCTATCTCCAATCCAAGGCTCCTACAAAGACTTTCCTATGGCTAAGGCAAAGGCTGGAAGCCCCCTCACACTTCAATGGCAGGCTAACAACCATGAGCCAGCCAACCTCCCAGGCCGCAGTGTTATGATAAACTACATCCCCAAGCCAACTCAGACAGAGGATCCTCCTCAGTCAGAGTTTAACAAGCATAAGGTAGCGACCCTACCTTTTGGTGCGACGAAAGAGGGATCGGAAGTTGTCACCGTGTGCAATAGTGATCCAGAGCCGAACAAGGTGTGCAAGGGAACTTTCCAGCTCCCTTCCAATATGCAGCCTGGTGTCTATACCTTTCAATGGTGGTGGGAGTTTAACTCTAACTATGAGAAAAAGGGTTATCCCGAGGTCTATACTTCCTGTTTCGAAGTGGAGATCCTAGGGGCCGATGGCAAGCCTTATGCGGCGCCGCCCAAGGTTCCTCCTCATGGTCCAAAGCACCAGCAGGCTATGTGGCAGCAAGGGCAGGCGGGCCAGCAAATAGCTAACCAAGATAAGCAGTCGGACGCAGACGGCTATCAGGTACAGGAGGGTGTCAAAGATGACCTTAGCTATGCACCGCCAAAGCAGAACATTGCTGACGGCACTGAAGACGGCTATGGGACGACAAGCGATAACGCTGTGGAGCAGCTTGCGCAGCAGCAATCGGCCCAACAGGTAGCCACTCAACAAGCAGCAGGGCAAGGAGAGGGCCAGCAATACAAGCAGCAGCACCCGTCCGCAGGGCAAACAGCTGTCCAGCAGCAGGAACAGCAGCAGGCGGCCCAGCAACAGGCAGCTCAACAGGCTAGCCAACTGAACCACTCGGCTGAAGTAAGAGAAGAAGACGGAGATTGCGATGACGAGAAGACCGAAGAAGAGGCCATACCCATCCTTGGACAGACCTCTTCTGAGAGCCAGGATCCTTTGGCCACCCCCAAGCGCGACGCAGTCACTCCTGATGACTACGTCCATGAGAAAGCTGACAGCACAATGCCGGCGGCTCCTGAGGAAATCACGAGTCAGTACGCTGCAGGAGAATCATCAGAGCTACCCATCAATGAGGCAGAGGGCGCAGATTACGAAAAAGATGACCAGGAAGATTACGACAATCTTGATAGCAAGAGTGAGTTCGAGGATGAACTAGAAAGAGTAGAGCAAAAGGAGCACGCAGCGGCAGTAGCGCCAGCACAGGCAGTAGAGCAAGCACAACCTGCTTCCCCAGCAGGAGTTGGTATCATGCCAGAGCAATCAGCAGCACTCGACACGATGCCAAGTGAATCTGAAGGAGAGGCACAACAGGAATCTATGGCAGCTGGGTCCGACTCGTCGGCACAGGCAGGCTTGACAGGTGGACCGGTCGCAGCAGACGGGTATCTGGAACCAACCGATGCTGTCCAGGATCCTGTTGTTGGGGCTCCAGCAGCTCCTCAGCCAGGTAATCTAAGGGGAAGCTCTGAGCCTTGCAAGGCGAACCTAGAGGGAAGAAGCAATGACCAGGAAATGGAGAAGCTGAAGCAGACTTTTACTGCCTTCATGGCAGACCTGGCGAAGCTCTATAAATCTTACTTCCCTGATGGTCAGATGCCAACTTTCTGAGTGAGCCACTGGCAGGGAAGAAAACGGGAGCATGAGATGATGAACCTGTTTCGCTAATATAATGAAAACAAAGTGATTTATTGAGCTGACGGCCAGCCTTCGTCTCGTCTCTCTCTCTCTCTCTTCAATACACCTTTCGCGGCTTGCGTCTGTGGCTCGGTGCCATCTCTTGCTCTTTGCCTTCGTTCTGCCCGTTACTTCTCGTCGCGGTCGCGTGCTACGTTGCGCCTCTCGCCTTTACTGGGTGAATGAATGGTCCTGTCCCTCTTTCAGAGCAGATTCGTTTGTCTCTTCGGGAGTATGTTAGGCTTTGTCCTCTAGTTATTCTTCCTTTGCCTATCTTTTCTCTCTCTCGTTGTCTCTGTACGACGTTTGGTGTTAGAAAATGGTCCGCCAGTTCCGCAGCTGAGCTAATGAGATTGTTCTTAGACGTTTAAGCTAACGCACCGCCATTCAGGCTCAGGAAAGTAGGATTGACTTTCGCCACGTCCCCTGTGGAAGGCTGTCAAGCGTATCTCGAACTAGTTGAAGGCCACGGGTGACTTATTGCTATTTTAGAGGGAGGCTCCCGTTCAGCTCTCTGTATAGACTGAAGCAGATTGGGCAATGATCCGAGTGGCCGCAAGTCAATCCCAGACTATTTTCTGAGCCTGGACGGCCGTGCTTTGCTGTTATGTCTAAGAAACATCCCCTCCGCGCTTCGTCGACTACGGAAGCGGAGTATGTCTCTCTTTCGTCTGCGAGTCGGATCACAGAGCGTTTTTGCGAGTTCCTGAGCGAGTTGGGCTTCTCGCGCAGCAGCCCCTCTCTATCTACCAAGACAAGTAGAAGAGTGCCATTGCTGTCTGGTGTCTGCTCAAGTCCAAAGTCGAACACGCTAGATGTCGAGCACTGTGTCGTGGAAGAGAAGGTGACAAGTGGAAGACTCAAGCTTATCTACACTCCCTCCATCTGCTGCCATTGTAGCGGATTGGTTCACCTAAGCCATGAGCTACCCCTCTCTATCTCACACTACGTCCTCATCTTGAGGTGCTTCCACCTGCTACCAATAGTCTTGCTACTACCCACCTCCTAGCTTCGTCTGCTGCCGCGGAAAGAGTCGAATGTAACTATATTGATATACACCTAGCTCTCTCTGACGTATATGTCACATGTATCTGTCTTCGATCATCTTG
>FLMG01004416.1:27123-43336 GCA_900088475.1 Hyphochytrium catenoides
CGCTGGCAATACATCTGCATTTGGGTCATCGTAGACTCGGGAGTTGCAGCTGCTTACATGGCGTCGCCCAAACGTCAAAAGGTGCCCTAACCTAAGCATCTGCCTAGGCAGCGAGGAGAGTTTGGTCAGCTCCAGTCTCCTTTTCATCGACTTCAAGGCCGCAGACAGAGGCAGCTCTAAGGCTGATGGCAGTCGGGTTAGTCGATGATCAATGACAGAAGTAGAGAGTGCTTCTGAAGCTTCGTCTGGCCTGAGTCTTCGCCCCCAGCAACTCTTCATCGGTCATCGTTGTACAGTACATTTTTTGCGACAATATTAAGAGAAGGCGACAGCTGTATACAGTCCTGAAATAGAGGGATAACAAAAATATAGGAGGTATTTATGTCACATTATAGAGGCAGACCTCACGGTACGACTAAAGTGGGAAGCAGGACACAAGCAAGTTCCAGAAGAGAGACAGAGGAGGAGAGAGAGAGAGATAGAAAGAGAGAGAGAGAGAGAGAGAGAGAGAGAGAGAGAGAGAAAGAAAGAGAGAGAGAGAGGGAGAGAAAGAAAGGAAGAGAGAGAGAGAGAGAGAGAGAAAGAAAGAGAGAGACAGAGAGAGACAGAGAGAGACAGAGAGAGACAGAGAGACAGAGAGAGACAGAGAGAAAGTAAAAAAGAGAGAAAGAGAAGTTGGGCTGTCTTATTGTCTGTTTCCTTGTCAATACTCTGCTTCGCAAGGCAGAAAGGCTGTGATTCTCTTGCTGTCCTGGATCTTCATAGGAGTCACAGGAAGGCAGCGAGGCAACGTCTCGTCAGGTTCATCTTCAATATCAAAATCGGCGCGCCTGCTGCTCGTCGCCTGGGGCTTTCCTTTCCCACCCTTCCATTCTCTGCGTACCTGTCGAATGAAGCTTATTAAGCTCTGAGTCCCACGGCAGAGGCCACTGCTTGCTGACAGAGTCGGCTGCAGGCTGACCTGACAAGGAGGAGGATGTACCTCCATCGCCTAGGAAAGGCAAACGTACAGCCTTTCATTGGAATAAGAAGGCGCTGGCACATTTGTTCGTCATTCTCTTCATCCTCTAGCTCTTCCTCATCGTCGTCGTCATCTTCTTCTTCATCTTCATGGAATCGTCACAGTGGCAGCAGCGAAGAGGAATCCTCGTCTTCGGTTCAAGTCCATGAGTTCGACGCCCCGCGGATGGTAGATCTGGTGCTTGTGAGGTAACCTTAAGCAATCACCGAAGGGCCGGAATGACATGGGGAAGGCAGCAAGAGTGAGAGAAGAGAGAGCGAGAGCGAGAGAACATGGAAGAGAGCAGAGCTTAAGGGATAAGAGAGGACGCAGGGAGACAGATAGGAAAAGAAAGAGAGAGACAGAGGGAGAGGAAGATGGAATACCTGCACTGCAATCTCTGCGATCCTTATGGTTATTGTCTTCCTCCAACCCCCAGACATGGTGAGAGTGAGGGCAATGTGGCGCGCAAGAGGTCTGTTTGTTATTGGCAGCTTGCGAATCATTTTCTCTTCTCTCTCCGATGTCTCTCTATGAAGCGACCTTAGTCTTACACACAGACTCGTTTGATGCCTCTCCTTATCGCCATTTCTTCCCTTCTCAATGGTCTCCACTCCTTCCTCTCTCTCGCTGTCCTCTCTCTCTTGCTATCTCGTCCTCTGTCTATGTCAGTCTTGCTCTCTCACTTTGTCTCAACTAATATGAAGAATTGTGCTATCAGGTCGATGCTTGGCGATCATAGTCTTTACACCGGAGAGTTCATGCATCGTCACAGCTCTAAGTGGAGACTGACAGACCGCGGCCGAGAGCAAGCAAAGGCCGCAGGCCAAGTAAGCTGCAGACGCTTTCGTTAGCCTGCTTCATCTTCTCTTCTACTCTTTCTCCTTCCTTTTTATTCTGAAGACGCTTTCATTAGCCTGGTCATGGTCACCGGGTCCTCCCTGTAGCTGTCTAGCTTTTGACTTCATTAACATTTGCTCGGTCTGGGCGCCTATCAATCAATTGCTAGAAGTTTCTCTCTCTTATAGTCTTCTCTCTATGCCCTCCCTTCTCTCCCAGTGGATCAAGCAGCAGATATCCCCAACCTTCGACCGCTATTACGTTTCCGAGTTCCTCCGCGCTTGGGAGACGGCTGCGTACATGCATCTCCCCGGAGCGCAGTGGTTCAGTGACTTCTATATCAGAGAAAGGTAGGGAGCGAGAGAGTGGGAACTTAGAGAGACACCTGACAAATAAAACCATAAGACACACAGACACGCACACACAGAAAGAGAGAGAGAGAGTATAACGGTGACATTATTAACGTTTTGTGCCTAGTAGAGGCTAACCTCTTTCTTGCTCTTTTATTCGTTCGCTCGTGCTTCCCTTTCCTTCTCTTCTCTTATTTGCCACTACCACACTGCACGGTTTCTTTGTGTTCCCGCTCATATGTATCACAGGGATTGGGGGCAGATGGACTTGATGTCTCAGAATGAGCGGATAGAAAAGATGGGAGATGAGCTCAGAGTAAGTTAAGAGACCAAACAAGCAGGAGCATAATCGGCCATACGAACCCTACCATGTCCACGATTTAGCTGTGATATTACCCAGTAATTTACCCTATCTTGGTAACTTCTTTGGCTGTCTAGTTGTTTTCTTATCTGCATGAGCGCTGGTCTTCTGTATCCATTCATCTTTCTCTCACCTGAACAACGGTGAAGGTCTCGGCTATGCCTAACAGTGACTTTTCCTTGTTTCCCCAACATGCGTGGATTGGTCTTGCAGAGAAGAGATCTGGATCGCTTTTATTATGCGCCTCCTGGTGGCGAATCGTTGGCTGACGTTGCTCAAAGAGCAGATAGACTAGTTGGTAAGTGCTATGACTGTCCTCATCCTGGGCCTGCATGCCCGTAGGAGTTCTCCTACCTGTTAATGCCCTGTTCCTTCGTAAGTTCTCCACCGAGCTCCTTTACATGTACTAGACTTTCCTTGGGAGGCATATGCAGCTACTCAAGTGTCACTATGGCTCATTGCTCTGTTCTTACCAAATAGAGATCTTGCATCGAGAATGCGCTGGGAAGAAAGTCATTGTCGTCTGTCATGGAGAGGTAATGTGGGCGCTACGTACCCGCATCGAGCGGATGAGTCAAGTGAAATTTAAGGACCTTCAGGTACGAAGGGGAGGAAAAGAAAGAAGATGTGGGGAGGGTTGAGTTAGGGAAATCGGCGGATCAGTTGAGAAGTACGTTTCTAGGGAAACACCATGTACGGGGATGGTAAGAACTAGCAAGGGGCACTACCTGCGCACGTAGAGATAAGAGAGGGAATAGAGGACTGGACTGGGTGCTTCTTACGTGTAGCCTAACCTGCGGGTGTAGGAGGCTGGAAGGATGGTGGATCAAATCCACAATGGCCATATCTTGCACTACACGCGTCGACACCCTGAGACGGGAGAGATACTACCCTTTTTCTCCTATCTGCGCTCAGTATGTCCCTGGAACATGAAGCTCTCCCCTGCGGTAAGTAGCACTTGCTCCTCCGGTCCATTAATCTCGTTCTCTTAGTTGCGATTCTCGTCTACTTGGTCCGGATCTCCACTTCTTCGTAGACTTGGGAGAAGATAGAGCGTCCAGTGTACGATAATAAGATGCTGCTGGCAGAAGCAGAAAGAGTGCCAAGAATGATTATCTCTGAATCCGAATTTTTCCGAGGTGGGTTTGCACTTTCCCCACCTTGAAAGCAGACCGTAGCGTACTTTGTTCCATGAAATGTTATTAGGGGTTCTATGCAGAGAGCCCGCCCACCGCCATCTGAATTTCTTTTGCTGTGTAGTCACTCTCTCTCCCTACAACACATACCTTCCTCCAACCCCTCAACACCAACCCCTCAACTGAAGTTTCACGACCAATATGTTTCTTGTTCCCGTCACGCTATGGTGGTAAAATATAGATCCTGAAGACAAACAGGCAAGAGCAAAGACACGGTCAACTCCTCCCCAGCCTGCTCCAACGAGTACCTCTCACTCTTGGAGCGACCCTGGCACCACATACCCTCTCATAGCTGAGAGCCTTCCAAAGGGAGAGCCGCTAGAGATGTCCAAAGTGCGTACAAATAAGTGGTATATGCGTATAAGTGGTTAGAGGGAGGGTTGGCCGCAGGTTCCTTCCCAAAAGCTACCGCTCACGTTCTCGCTTTCTATCTTGCTCTATTACTCCTAGCTTTGTCTTCTATCGACGGAATAACCACGTTGTTCATCGTCCATGTGTGGGTTACTTTTTATCCTTGACCCACACTACATCCCACCTAACTTTCTTCGGTACATTCGGCTATTTTCTGCCCTTCTAGGTCCTTCTTGTGGCAAAAACAACGCGTTACGAGCATGAAGTGGAGCGGCTAGGAGACTCGTGAGTCGCTTCCTTGCTTGTGACATCTTCCTTGTTCGTCTCACGCTTTCCTCTGCTTCCCTCTGATTATCCTGTTATTGGTTTTCTCCTTAACGGCCCTCAGCGTCAGTGAGGAAAGGCTAAGAAAGGAAGTGTCGATGCGGGGATTCGTTTACGAGCGCCTTCGTCGCATCCATGAACAGCATAAGCTTGCCATGGACGATATAATGGAGACGTAGGTTAAGGGGCCGAGGAAAGCGTGGCCTCTTCTAGCGAGAAGGCAGCTAGAGTCCGAGAGTTTGTATGGACAGGATCTTTCAAGAGAACTAATAGTTACTGGCGGGAGGTGCAGAAGGAGGAAGATGAGGTTAAAGACACACTTGAGTCGAGCACATACAATCAACGGACAAGGAGCGAAGTCCTCATCCGCGGCTCGGCGCGAGCCAATGTTCTCATTTCTTCTCTCACTGTCGGTTAGGTTTGCCAGAAGGAATGTGGAGGTGCACTACGTCCCCAGTCCTCATCTGAAGGATGATGATGTTGGAGACTACGACGTCGTCTTTGCTGCTGGAGGAGACGGGACCTTCCTCAAGGTACGAGGAGATTAGCTGACTGATGCCCATCTAGGACAGAAAAGAGGAGAGGGATGGTAGAGCTGAGGGATTAGAGAGAGAAAAGAAGCATGAGAAAATATTACTCTCAGGCAAAAGGCTTTCAAGAGTTCCTTGTATGCATAGTAGTCAAAAGGAAGAATATAGCTACTTAAGGCAGAAGGAGATCACTTCTGAGATCCTTTCATTTCTCGATAGGCTGCAAGTTTTGTTCGCTCTCCTATCCCAGTCATTGGCATAAATACGGATGTCAAAAGCAGCGAGGGTCGGCTCTGCAGCTGCTGGATAGACCCCAGCCAGAACTCCTTTGAAGACGTATTCAATAAACTTGTGAACGGTGAGTGCATTGTGCTTGGGCATACAGCGTCTTACTGGGATATACCCTAAATGAGCTGGGATTTGTACCCTCCGGGCTAGACATCAGCCCAGGACCTTGTGACTGTACTTCTGTGTTAGCGTTGTCGCGCGATAGCTCTCTCGGCCCGTAGTCTATCTTATGGGTAGCTTGTGCTTAGACTATTATCTGGTCCTACCAGCATATCTAAGGACAACGGCATCTCCTTACAGGCGACTTCTGGTGGCTGATGCGACAGCGCATCAAGGTGATCCTTGTGCATCCAGACGGGACCAAGGTCTACATTCCCTATTTTGCACTTAATGAGGTAGCCGCAGGTTCCGCAGTGATGCAAGTTCACGTGTGTCAAGTAATTCTATTTTGGCACAGGTCTTTATTGCTGAGAGTGATCCAGCGCGGCCTGTGGTTCACGACGTAGGAATCGACCACAAGCAGCGAGAGATAGAAAGAAGCAGCGGTATTATTGCTTGCACAGGCACAGGGTCGACGGCCTGGTATTACAGTGCTGTACGTAGTCTCCCAAATCCCTAGCAAGCTGATATTGCGCTTCCCATGTGTTCTCCATTGACGACGACAATGTATTTCTCTACGTCGCTACCCCACCCCTCTAGTCGTGCATGCATAGGGAGCAGGTGCTAGCCGTACTGGATGCTGCTGGACACAATCACCCGCCAGATGTGGTGACGGAAATCACCGAAATGTACGTGTTCCCTGCTTTGCTGCGTGGTCTTTCTTGAACATGGAGTCTGCCGTAGCCAGAATTGCTATCCTCTTGTCCTTGACCTTGTGATTTCCACCTTTCCCATATCCTCTCGCTACCGACGTTCTGTTCCTTATTCTTGTTGTCTGCGCCTTACTGTCTTCTCTACATATCGATATATCATTGTTTCACTCTATTATGCACACTCTGTCTAGGTTGAACGAGAGGAATGTATTCCCAGAAAACAGTCCTGAAATGGGTTATATCGTCCGCGAGCCCATCGTCAACTCCACCTTTGGCGATATCAGGAACCGCAGGTAGGCAGCTAGAATTTATACGATACGATGTTGACGTTGGTGAAGCGGGGCCGTTATGGAGTACCAGGATCTAGCGGCAGTTGAAGGAAAGTAGAGGACAAGTAAGATGCATTAGAGGACGTGTCAGGTAAAAGTTGAGGGCATGTAAGATAGACAGTTTTGGGGTCTTAGAAGGAGGAAGTAGCAAAGATAGATGGGTCTGCTGCATGTCTATGAGACACAGTACCATTTAAGAGTCGAACGGCGTCTTCTCCAAACAGTGGCCGAGCTCGACGGATCTCCGTCAAGTCTTTGGGCTGGGATACAATCCTGACGATGGATGGGATCAAAACTATTCCTTTAGGATACGGCGTACAGGTAGTGCCATTGGAAGATTGCGGTTTCTGGGTAGATTAGTACACGCTATTGGCCCTATATCCTTTCTGCTCGCCGGTCTCATTGTCTCCTTCTTCCGAGGACTGGGTGTCACTTAGACCGCTGTCCTTTAGTTCTTCAGCGTTTCTTAGTATTCCCGGTATCTCTTGATAGGCACCCTGCTGTCTCTTCAGTGTTTCAACTTTGATGTGTTTGCTATCTAAACGTACCTTCCGTTCTGCAGGCAGTCTTGAAGACCACTCAAGATCCTGAGTGCATTTTGAAGACTGTTTCTTTTGAGGAGCCTACGATGGCATCCAGAAGGAAACGAATGTTTCATTCTGTCCGCTAAAAACAGAGACTCACCGCGCAGAGCAGCAGAGCCAACAAACAGATGATTCTCTGTAAAAGAGTGGACCACCATTAGCGAGAAGTAGAGTGCGTTGTTAGCAGATTATTTATTGTTTAGGATAGAACTTTGAGAGGCAAGGTATAGTGGATCGTGACCAGCCTAACAGTGGAAAGCCTGGCCTGACAGGAATCACAAGGCTTGAGAAAAGACGTCATAATTCCAGCAGCCATGCAAGGCATTTTAAGCATGGGCTCGTGGAGGCTTTAAGAGGCTTCAGTCCCGTAACCTTGTATTCATCTTGGTCTTTCTTCCAGTCAACCTCTCTCTCTTTCTCTCTCCTCGTGTCCTCCCTAAGATTCCTGTCTGATTCACGACAAATGTCTGTCATGCTAGTTTCCGACCTTTACATATGAGAGGAGCCGTGGCTTCAACGGTACAGGGAGGAAAGGAAGAATGGCCGGCAGGCTGAAGGGGATGAGGAGCAGTCCCGCAGCTGAGGTGGAGAGCAGAGATGGGGCTAAGGCCGATGGTAACCACCAAGCGTTGCTATTGAAGACAGTCAGACAAACCGCTGCCAATGGTGTCAACAAGACCCTGCCGTCGCTGAGGACAAGTACAAGCCTAGTGTGCAAAAATTAGAATGCGACCTCAATGTGCAAGATCTAACAAGCGATAGACTCGTTCTCGTTGGCTGCGGCACTCTTAGGCGGGTGTTCAAGTGTCTTACGTTCAATTACATGAGAAGCTGCGCATAGACTATAAAACGCCTTAGCCTGAGTAGCCACTGACGAGACGCGGCTTTGACTATTATCTTGACCTCGGTATTGCCACCATAAGTAAGGACTTGCAGGCAGGACTTCAAGCTTCAGTCGGGCGTACTTCTCTGCCAACCTCATTATGCAGCAGATCAAGGCAGAGGAACTCAACTCAGGAGGCACTCGATTGAGTGTGTCACAGGCGATTCTTCTCATGCAAATCAATGCTCGAGCAGCATCAGAAAGACTGCCTAGGAAAGGTACAAAGCACCGACACACGCTGTCTAGCGGCTGCTCCCGCGCCGAACATCTAGAAGATAAGATGAAGCGTCTTTGCAAAATTATGTCGCTCAAGTGTAAGCACCCTAATGTCTCCAAGCCTCACTGAAAGTCTGCGTTCTTCTTTGTTTTTCAGCCTCTATAACGCTACTACTGCGCACCGAGAGAACAGCTGAAGAGCAGTACGGGACAATGGGCTGGAGTTTAAACTAGGAATATAGACAGACAGAGAACAGAGATACACCGAGAATGCTAAGGAAATGCCAGAAGCCACACAGCTTTGCGAAGTGAAGTCACAAGTGGAAGGGGGATAATAGTAGTAGACAGTGGTGCCAACTCTCCCACAAAGCGTCATGGACCAGGATAGTTAGGATCGGCAAACCAAAGCAACCTGCAGAGTCAATACTACTGACGCCTAGGCTTCGGCTCTCCCCTTTTCCACGTTCCGATCTCCTTCTTCTCTTTGACGCCTCTGCTATGGGAATGGTTGATATAGAGTCTACAAAAGCTTGACTAACACATACAGTACGGGAGAGCGAGTGCAAGCCGGAGGTGTCGATGCGATGCTTCGAAGAGAGCGAGTGCAAGCTGGAGGTGTCGATGCGATGGTTCATCTATTCATAAGAAAGAAGCTGAACAGGAAGATCGAGCTGGAGCGATCTGGAAATCTGAAGAGACACACAGGCTGCCAATCTATCTTATTTACAGAGGATCTTCGAAAATAGTGCTTTCCACCTAATCATAAGGCCCACCTTTACTTACGGTACCCCAATTTAATACCCTATATTTCTCCTTTGTATGCTGGCACAAGCAACTTTTACTTTCGGGCTGAACATGGAAGGGCAGATGGATGGTGGATGGTGGATGGTGGGCGATGAGATCTTTGCGGCTCCGAACAGTGGGCAGTGGGCAGTCCGATGACTGGTGAAACGCCGCACACTCGTCAAAGCTGGTCACAGCTTTCTCAAGAGCTCAAGAGAGAGCACAAGGCGTTGATTTTTATTAGAGACAGTAAGCTGCTTGCACGGGCCAAGAAAGGCACGGCGAGATGGAAACAATGAAGCTCGGACTCTGTGAGCCACCAGTGGAGCCCAACTTTATGCTCACTTACCTACAGCAACCAGGCTGCGAGTGCAAGCCAGCTTTAATGAATGAAATGAAATGTCTTTTCAAGACTAGATAGGAAGATGGGAACGGGCCGTGCAGCCTGAGTGTACTGGGAGCTTTGTTCGGGACATCACTTCGCATGCCCCTGACGTAATCGCAGGGCTGGTAGTTCTAAGAGTGAGTAAATATCCGTAGGTGGAGATGACTACGAGTGTGGGTCGGAGGATCTAGTCATCGGGAAGACAGCTTGAAACCATGAGAGTGACACTGTAAGGACGCCGATGCTCCGCGTCTGGAAGTCCTGAGGTCAGATGAAATAAAGGTAAGATGTGGAGACAACCTTCCACAACCATGTCTAGGTAATTTTTGACTGTCGTTTGGCTGCCAAGGACAATGATTAACCATTTGGTCTCGTTCGCATGATTTTCAATGATTCCAAACTCAAACGGAAACTCTATGAGTCTAGCAGCTTACCTGTGTCTCATCTCATTTTGCCGATTCAACCAGCTCGCAAGATAATATGCCCTAACCTTGCTCTCCTTATATCCATAATTAGGAGGGCCGTCAATGCGAAGCTGCCATATCCTCCCGTTAACTCAGTAGGTGGGATAGTTGATCTCGGCCGAGGTAGAGGCGGCGCCAGGCTAGGAAGCGTGGACAGCGGACGCATAAGTGCCGAAGGACTTGACTGCATCCCTGACATAGCTGGGGCATGACCACTCTTTGTGGTTTCCGTACAGATCAGGTGTTCATGATGATCTCCTATGGGCAATTAGCTTTATCCTACTGCTTCCGACGTACGGCAAAACTCAACGTAGTCTTGAGCATAAAGCGTAGAACTGCCCATCTCTCTTATCAATGAGCCCCACGTAGATAGTGAGCATCAGTTATACAAGCCCTTAAGCTAAGCCAAACATGATACGTCATGAAACTCTTAATTGGACAAAGGATTCGGCTCTGTCCCTTCCGTCCTCAACTGCCACCATTTGTGTAGAGGACTACAGACATCCAAGGGTGAGGCCATCGAAGATAATTTGATAGTGTTTGATAGATATATGAAGCGCGCGTCGCTAGTCTTCAGCCAGCTGAGCTGCGTCTTTCAGCACATTTCTATAAGATTGTCGCCATGCCATAGCTTTCTCTCGGTCTCCCTTCGTCACGGCGCTGAAGTCTAACTTTTCTAAGGATGGAAGCGTACTTATGACAAACTTGCGATAATGCTTCTTCTCCTCAATAGGGTTTCCATGCAGTGTTAGATTCCGCAACTTCGCTAACTTCGCCAAGCTCTCAATGTCTCTCAATTTAGTGATATCATTGCCGTGAAGGTTGAGAGTCACCAGTTCAGGGAAAGAGTTGAATGACTGTGCGGGCGTGGGGTTTGAGGCGCGGGAGTTAGAGCACAGCCTTGTTTTGAGATGAGAAGCAAATGATAATGAAGAAGGGCAGAGAAGGACGCACGGCCGCGAGCACCTTGTGAGATGGGAGACAGAGAGAGAGAGACCAAAAACAAGGGCTATCAAGCGAACAACGAATGGGGGCGGCCAGCGAAAAAGAGAGCGAGTGCCGTTGTAGTTCTTGACGACAAGTAGTGGAAGCGATCGTCTGATGCAAGAGGCTACCTTGCCAATGGTGGAGATTTCGTTGCAAGAGAGATCCACCCAGTGCAGTAAGGAAGCCTCGCCCAACACTGCGGTCACTCCTTCAGCCAGGGAGTCCAGTTTCTGAATGCGATTGTTATCAAGCTTGATGGCCTTCGTTTTCTTATGACCGCTATCATGGCCCTGCGCTTTGGCGGGAGACTGCATACGTCGCAGATGTTAGCTGGTATGTGATGGCGAGCCAATATGTGGCTAACCTGGGTTCCTGTGGAGTTTGTTTGAGCAGATGCCGAGTCAACATTCCGGGTGCCAATCTTGGGCTCTAACCGTGCTATGACTGTGAAAGCGCGGTGATGCGAGTCAGCGCTGCATTCGTTCTAAAGCTTATCCCCAGAGTACACATACCAGCAGGATCTGTAATTTCCATGAACGAGTAATCTAGCGGGGGCGCATGGTCACTGATCATCGCTTGAGAAATCCTGACGCCTCGAGCGGCACCGGCATCGCCCTTCTTGGGACTTTGCATCCTGCTTTTGCGGGACTAGAGGTGCTTGTAATGAATGCCTTATTCAATGCCGTCCCAGCTTGTCCTCTCCTGCGACTCAGACCTGTCTCGCTAGTCTCTCATGCTGTAAAGAAGCAAAGCAGGATGAGACCACCAGAAGCCACCATGCTTAACTAGCTGTAGAGTGGCGTCCAATGGAAGAAAGGAGCTCAGACCAGTGCTGCCTTGACATCTTAGTTAGACATAGCGATGGGATCCAATCATACTGCTTAGGCCCCATGAGGAATTGGGTCAGCAACGATGATGAAGGAGGACGGAGAAAGCATGGACAGCAGCAGCAGCTGAAGCGATGCCGCCACATCACCACGATGCCTGGTGTAACGCCCAATTCCTCATACAAACGCGCCAGACTACTCTATTCTGGAATAAACGCTACGTGTCCCTGATAGAAGTTGTCTGTAAGAGGAATAATGAGTTTGCGCACATGACCCGGGTCAGCACAGACAAATGCTTGACCCGGTTAGCGACTCGAGTGCTGCACTATCACATTTTGTTGAGGCTTTCTACTCGTCGTACTGCTGATCATCAAGCGCGATGACATCATCATCAGAGAAGACATTTTATTGACACTTCGTACTACTGAAGAGAGTTGGAACGCTGTCTGACCTTACTCATGCCTCAGGCGCTCAAGCTCTCACGCTCTCACGCAGGCTTGCGCTCCTCGTTGAAGTCCATCTTGCACGTTCCCCATCGTCCACACAGCGCGGCAAGGTAGTCTCGGAAGAGTGATTGTAAAAACGCCAAGCGGACATGGCTATCGCTGGCACACAAGGTTGCTTGGCTTGATAAGAACACTAGCGAGAGAGCCAACATGTCGCTCTGGTAAATAACTTGTAATCAAGCGGTAGACCCAACACCGCTGCCATCTCTCCGAGCTAGCCGCGGCTAGTAAAGCTCCCTCCAGAATGGACGCCCAGCGGCCTGCCCACCACCATCGGGATGAGGATGAAGAGGCCTTGCGCTTGGGCATAGAAGCTTCGCTTGAGTAAGTCCACTTTTGTCATTGACTGCCGCATTTATTACTGACAGCACTGTTCACAGGAGGGACTTCTTGTCTGAGATGATTCAAGCGGAAGAGAGGTTAAGAGTTGACCAGATTACGATGCAGACAGTGACACAACCTTCGTCTGCCTCCGTAGACCGAGGATCAGGTAGCAAAAAGAGTGAAGAACGAATCCTCCTCCGCTCTTCACTGAAACACATGCACGGAATTCCCTTTTCACAGAGTTTAGTGAGCTGGACGTTGCAAATCAACTGGAGCAGCTATCCTTGTACCCCAACTCAACTTTTCTTGAGGACGATGGTGGTATGGCAACTATTAGTGTATTGGGCTGTGTTGAGGTTGGGCTAAGACGCGTTGTTATCTCCAGAAGAACAGGCTTCTTTTGGCAGTGTTTCAAAAGAGGGAGGAGGTCAGGAACACAAGGCAGAAGAAGAAGATGAAGAAGAAGAGAAAGGTGATTTTCACTGTTCGAGCCGAGCCTGTCGGTAGAATTTGACACGAAGAGCCATAGATTATCCGGATATCGTTTTGGACAATCTCCCCTTGGACGTGCTGATTCCCCTGCTCTTACTTCTGGACCCGGACTCGATCGCACATTGCAGCATGGTCTCAACCAAATGGCACAAGGTAGCTACAAATGACAGGATCTACGAACATCTGTGCCGAGCGACCTACACGGTTCAGGCCAGACAAGCGACACGCATTCTAGCACTACGAAAGGTCGGTGATCCTGACGCTTTTAGCAAATGTCATCCATAGATAGTTGACGGTGCTTCCAAAACGCTTTTTGACAGTGGAAGACCTGGCGGGCAATGTTCATTGAAAGGCCTCGTTTACGACATAATGGCTTCTACTACTTAAAGGTCAGCTACATCAAGAAAGCCGAACACAGTCTATTCTCAGAGATCCCTAAGGGTACAATATTAGAGGTGAGTTTATGTCTCTGTATATCTTCAGAGAAGCTATGAAGGCTGAGCGGTTCTGCATATCCCAGACCATTTACTATAGATACCTGGTCTTCAGCCGTGACGGCTCTGTGAGGTACCTGATGACCTACAAGCACCCCAGAGAAGCGGCAGCGATGTTTCTATCGCACCATGAGGAGGTAGCTAAGGTGAGGGCATGGAACTCAGTTTGAGCTTTATGGCATTTCGCAAAAAACCTAAGGGCTTATGTTAGGGCATGTACTCGGTCCAGAAGACCAACGTTCACGTGTCAGTTTTCCTCCCTCATGCCCTGGTAGAGTTCCAGTTCAGATTGTATAGCGGTGACAGAGGTAAGAGAAAGGCAAGCGTTAACTGCACCGATGGAATTGGACGGTGTTTTGATGGAATCTGCTGCCTTTAGGGAAGCACAATCGTCTGGAGCTGATGGAGCACACCAGCGCGTCCTATCAGCATAATGTTCCTGTTGCGCATAAGGTCAACTATGAAGAGTTCAAGTTTTATCGAGTTTGGCAGCTGTAGGTCACACAAAGACAGGGGTATAGAGTGGCCCTGCTCTCAGTGCTGGTCGTCAACGTCTGAGCGATTTGTGGAGACTGCGTGTTGCGCTTAACTGGGAGCCATAGCTTCTATAGCACTTGCACTTCCTCCTCCCTGTAAGATGATGAATTGCCTTGGACTTATGCTCTATTTATTCTTACTCGATGAGAGTTTTTGCTCGAAAGATAGAGGTCAACAAGACAGCAGCTGAATGCCTGTTTATGTTGGACATTGATCGATACATCGAGAACTCACTATGATGGCAATCAACAAAGGCAAGGTCCAACTACAAAGCGGCTTTGGCGCTGTCCATTGAACAATAAACCAAAAGAATCAGACTGGCCGATCTCAAAAGCTGCTTCTGAAGATTTGTGCTCATATTCGTAATCAGTACTGCACTACACGGAATAATACTATTCTGATTCCGAAGAGTTCAAAATGAGGATATGGTCAGGCTTCTTGAGTGTTTTTTGATGGAGGGAGCAGCAGAGATGCTGATGATCTCTGGCGGACTTGGAACCTGCAGGTTAGCGGCAACGCCTCCGTCCTGCTCGACCAGCATTCATAGTCTCTTGGCGGTCTCTCCTGGGCTTGAACCAAGTTTTGCCACCTTCAATCGTAACTCTAATGCGGTAAAGGTGATCCGCTTGCTCCATGTCAGCTCTATAGGCTCGAAAGCTGAAGCATGTGCACAATGCCCAAGTAGCGTCATCAATAGCTGTTGCGTCGGGGGCTACTCTCAACAAGGCTCAAACTGGACTTGGAAACCTTCTTCTCTCGGCAGGATGACTCTCCACAGAGAAGTTCCATTTCTTACCTCTGACCATGTCCGGTCGTGGGTGACGAAAGAGCTGGGTCGGCCATCCTACATGGAAGATGAGAGAGCAGGAGGTAGGTAACGGAGCTAGTGGCAGAAAGATTTTGAGCTCGCAGGTTTGAAACTATTCTGATTTACATCACTGTTGTTTCTTTGTAGATCTGCAGAATGCCATTCATGGCAAGATTGGCTCGGGCATATTTGTGATGGGAAGTAGCCATAGGTTCATAAGGTATGAACTAGGCGCTGTTGTCTCGTTCGCTTGTCTTAAGCCTATCTCTCAACCAACTACGGTCACATCTCTACGCTCCGCATCCTCGTTCGCGCTAAGTCACCTTTGGAGTCGTGGACTATTTGCTTTAAGCTGATAGCACCTTTGACATGGTCATTTTACAGCTGGAAGGCCCATGGAGACATAGTAGAGCTTATTGACGCCTCCACCAAAGGAGCGAACCATGCCGC
This sequence comes from Hyphochytrium catenoides, assembly GCA_900088475.1. NCBI lineage: Eukaryota > Hyphochytriomycetes > Hyphochytriales > Hyphochytriaceae > Hyphochytrium > Hyphochytrium catenoides. The sequence continues at coordinate 42,245 of FLMG01004416.1, forward strand.
GGGCCACCGCATCCGCTTTCCTGGTAGGACATCATGAGTAATTGCCATAAGCTAGAGAGTGAGCGCAACTGCAAATGAGAGGAGAATGAATAGTGTGGAGACTTGGCAGAGTGGAGATGGGTAATGGATGAAAGGTAACTGATTGCTTAACTCCTCTTCATCTCCAGACCCTATCCTGCACCAAGGTGTTGCACTATTTGACGATGAGGAGCAACGACAAATTTGTTTGTGCGCAGTCACCATCTCAGATGTTGTGCATCGGTAAGGAAACATTGTAAACCTTCTTGCCTCACCTTTCGTCTTTCGTCCTCACTGACTGAGACGCTCACCTGCATTAAGATTTGTCTAACTCTACGTCATGCTCTTCTCCTGTTCAACTTCGGTTCTCTCATCAGGCTCTTCTTCCCATACGACTCCTTGATGGACTCGAAACATAGTCAGACTTCGATCTTCTCAGGTAAACACCGAACCTCCATCCAGCTACCTGTTCTGCGTATACGCCGTCGCCTTTCTAACGCGTAGCACCAAGACTTGCCTGCCTTTTCTACCTAATAAGAGCTTCATTGTATCCCAGTTATCAGGGCACCCACTCACCACGTCTTTCTTGCTGCTGGATACCATGTTTGTTTGTTAGATGAAGTTATCTCTTCCGTCAGCACCTTCTCCTACAATGTGAAGGATGTCTCCTCCGATGCCTTCTTGACCGTCGCCTCGTGGGTGAGCCCCTATCACTGCTGTCTGGGAATCTCCAAAGGAGGAATCATAGATATCAGATTTGGGATAGCGACAGGAAACGAAGCGCGGGCAGACCAGGTCTGAAAATCTGGCCTGTAAAGCGATTTCTTTCTCTTAGTTTCCATTCTTCCCTACTCCGCTCTTTCTGTGCTCAATTATTGAAAAGTCGTCAGACCATGCTCACTGGAGGATCGACGAGCAATCACTTTAAACGCCGAGCAGTGCTTCTTTTGTCGAAACAGAACCTACCAGCTGTTACTTGACCTCTCCCCTAATAGTCCCATTGTCTCCACAGATAACTATTCAGGAGAAGTCTACTGTGCTACGTCTATGGTCAGGGTTCGGGCGGCAGCAGAG
>FLMG01004416.1:43382-57223 GCA_900088475.1 Hyphochytrium catenoides
CTGCATTCTATCTAAGAGCTATGCCGCGGATGTCTCTGGATTATTGGGGTTTGAAGGGAAGACCAGACACCGTGTGGCTCTCAGAGCGCAAAGAATAGAAACCCAAGAGGGAGACGTGGAAGAGTATTTTCTGCTTCTCTCTGTGACGCATAGACCAGAGGTTTTACTTTATAGAGGTATCCGTACCATTCTCGCGTGACCTGACATCTCATTACGTCCTAGCGCATATGGCGTTCTTCTCAATTGAGTCACTCACACATGCAGCGACCCTTGGCATAAGTAACTTCCTCGACAATGTTCTCAGTGGGAAGCCCGCTTGTTAATCTTGCTTCACTTCTCTTTCCTGTCCTTCCCACCTTCCATGTACTCATTCGCTGCTTCTTATCCCTTTCTCCATCGCTTCTCTGGCCCATGTCTAGGGATTGCGGAAGGAGAGGAAGAGCATAGTCTCTCTCTTGTTAGGAAATTTCAGTTTGGACGAGAGCTCCTCAAAGAGCCTACAGGGGGCGGAAGAGGAAAGACTGAGCCAGTCCTTATCGATTTTTCACTTCAGGAAGGTCATCTTCACACTCTTTGGTCAGGCGAACCGCTTCCCGAAAGTGATTTCTACCAAGGTCGTGAAGCAGAGCTCCTTCCTCCCTCTTTCACTGTCACGTTCTGGAACGCGTTGTCTCCAGACTCCAACAGTGAGGAACCGCCCAGAGAGTCACATCACCTGTGCCTCTATACGGAGTATAACCAGAAGTACTTGGAGGATGACTCCATGTCTTACTTCCTCTTCTCGCCAGAAGATGAACGAGAAGAGAGCCAGCATTACACAGCGGAGAGCATAAACGCTTGGTATCTCTCCCGCCTTCTCCTCCCGAATAGGTTCCCGGTGTCCGTCATCCTGCGCGCACTTCGAGCGTTTTCGGCTGATCCTGAGCTTATATCGGAGGACGAGGTTTCCTCTCCAGAGCGGTTTGAGCTTGCTATCGCGGAATGTGTAAGGCAGAAACTAGGGGATGATTGGACGCTCTCAGATCTGAGAGCAGAGTGGCGAGAGCTACTTTCTCTCTGTTCGTCGTTGTTGAGGAAAGAACTTCTTCCTGTCGGCCTACTGAATACCGCAAGCTCTTCGCTGTTTCCTCTCCCATTGGTTGTCAGAGCGAAGTCTATCTCTGCTCTGTGGCCCGTTGGTGAAGGTGAATGGGAACATGCCCCTAAAGCAGTGCTGGAGGAAGAGAGAGCGGCTGGAAGTATACGTGAAGAAAGCGAGGCGCTTCTGTCTCTCGCTAAACAGCATGCCCAGATGTTTGGCCCGCTGGTGATGGACACGGCCAATGCCGTCTGCATAAAGCTATGGAATTATGAGTTAGGTAAGGCTAAAGAGGAGGAGGAAGTGTGCAACCAACATAATCAACTGCAGCTTTCCGTCTTCTGTCGAGGAGCTTTCAAATTGTCAGCTATTGGGTGGGTTCAAGAGACGTTCTTCCTCGCTGCTGAGGGTTCCTTTAATGTAGCTCGTCGTTTCCCGTTTAGCACTTCAGACTGAGCAGTCCCTCTTCTACCTTTTACATGCGATGAAACAGACATTCCGAGTGCCATTAGAGAGCTCCTAGGTCTCTTGGAGGAGCGACCGCTGTCGTTATCGCCAATGCTCTTAGTCAGCTTTTTGCAAAAGCTCTCAAGTATATTTGGGGGACAAAGTGCGGAAAAGCAATGGAAAGTCCTGTGGAGAGTGCTGCGTGACCTAGAACTGGACCCTGAAGGAGAGATTGGGATGCCTTCTCTAGGAAGGATTGGGGAGCAAAGATCAGGTAGCGTTGCTTTCCGATGAACTTGCCCACCTCTCCTCCTCAAATTCCCGTAAAAATAGACAGCTTACACTGGCTCCAGGCTCTTCTTACCTTGGTTATGATGCAGTCTTTCTCACACGACAACTATTCTAACGATGAACTGTATTCCCCTTTTCCTTTCTGTGTCCATTTTATTGCGTCTGGTTCTCCTGGACACCATCAGACGTGCCGTGGAGCGCTTCTTCTCTTTCTTGCTTTTCTGCAGCAGTGTATGGGGCGGTCCGGTCCCGTTATCGTCTTTGTTTGGAGGTGTCTCTTTTATTTTGTCATCTTTCTCAGTGTTCAACTGGTCGAGTGCTGCAACCGGACATAGAGAAAGAGATTAGGACATCTCTCCTACCTGCGGCACTAAAGATCCTCAGATCCCATGGACTGGTGCTATGGGCCCTCTCCATAAGGACAAAATCCTTTCAGCAGCTGCACTCAGAAACAGGTGAATCTCTTTGGCTGTATGCTGACTGCCGGATGTTCTATCGTCTCATGATGCTCTTTCACCAATAGAGTTACCTTCGGTCTCGGTCTCATTCATCTTTACGTCAACCGTCTATCTGAACCCTTCCTCGATCCACCTCACCTCTCATCTTATTCTTTTTCAATCGAGTTCTTTGATGGTTGTTTGTTGTCCCGTGGGTGCCCTACAGGTCTGAAACTTACTGCCTCTTCTCCTCCTTCCTGGTATTCTTTCAACATCCAGCGACTCTAAATCTGCAAAGGCTCTCTCTCGTGGATGTTGGGCCTGCTGGTCCCGGGAGCTCTATCAGAACTGTTGAAGTCAAAGTTGGAGAAGGGGTGGCCAACTCTTTTTTTGCCTCCTTTGCGGAGGTCGGCAAAGCCTGCACTTAGCCTATTCTATATGTCCTCCCTATTTTCCCTGTTTCTTCTGACGTCTATTGTGCAATACATCATTTCCTTTCCTCCATGCAACAGACGTCTCTTATAACCATTGCTGGCTTTATTCCTATTGGTTACCCTCAGCTTACGCTGCTGGTTCCTTGTCTAGGAGGTGAACCATCTCCTTGGAGAGAAAAGGGATAAAGCTCAAAAGCTGGGCCGTCTGACAGACTTCTTGGCCTCTGCAGTCTGGAGGACCAGAGAAGGCCATGCGCTTCTAGGTAGACCGTTGTCTTATTGAATTCTGGGGAGAAGGCCACGCTTGTAGTCACTCCCGTCAGCTTTGTCGTCTTTTAGTCTGTTTGCGCTCCTCCCCACAGTAAGAGCCTCCTCCTATTCTCACCCCTTTGCCTGCCATTGGAATGGCCTTTACACGCATTTAGTGTCTGCCTCCGACCACATCTACCTAATTAAACCTGGTCATTGCAGCTGTTGTCGAGCACCTCCGCGCTTTGCATCAACAGGAGCATCTTCAATCACTGCTTTCCATTCTATTGATGGATGGAGTGGATCCTACCATCACTTCGTCGTCGCCTTTGTCAACATTCTCACCGTCCTCAGACGTGAGAAAACGACAGAATCTGGTCAGAGTGCTAGCAGAGACACTGCTGAATCGTGCCCGCAGCCAAGGCGCCTCCATGGAAGCCCGAGAAGCTTGCCTACAGGCTATAGACTTCTTTACAAAGGCTGCACCTGATGGAGGAAGGAATGGAGACCAGGACGCTAGGGATACTGTCCTGAAGAAAGCGGACTACTTTCTTCTCGTCCTCGATATCCTGAGAGAGTACCAGCGTATATGCGGCCCTGACAGCATCTTGAAGTTAGCGAAGGTGACACAGGGTTACATCGGCCAGGTAAATTCTCATCCTCGTTTCTATATCCCCTCTGTGGCCACCTAAACAGTTGGAAGCGAGCTTCGTTTTAACTCTCACTCTGAAATGGGTTTTACACATCTCTGTGTTCCTAATGCTAACAAACGCTTGTGACACCCTGTAGGCCCTGAGATTGCTAAGGTCAAGCAGTGTTCAGAATCAACCGGAGGATCTCTTCTTCAAGTATCAGCAGCAGGCAGCGAAGGTTTGGGTAACAATCTTCAAAAGCGCTCTAGAGGCAGAGGACTACGAGCAGGCATACAACGCGATGCTTAGCAATAGTGACGCGGAGAAGAGACAGGTGCGACAAAGAACAGAGGGCAACATGTGAACCTTGTCTGTGACGCTTTCCCCAAGCAGTGGTGTCTCTATTGGCTGGGTCGAAAGTGGTTGAAGCTTTCTATCAGTTAGATCTACTGTCCCAAACCTTCGGCCACGGTTGCTCGCCTTCTTTGTGAATCAGCTTTGGACAAAGTCTAGCAGTCATACTAGCCGATGGACACAGCAGCCTCCTGAGCGCCTTCTTCTCTTTTTCAATCAATAGGATTGCTTAGACTGCTTGGTTTTGGTCCTATGTGACAAAGGCAGAGAAGATCTCCTCTGTCAATATTCATGGACGAACCTCCACAAGGTGCACCGTCTTGTATTTTACCCTCATGATCTCACTGACTACGTTGTGCGTCAATTTCACTTGTGAGACATAGTGTTTGGCGACTGCATTGTTTCATGCTTGTCATCTGCCCCAAGGCACCGCTTGAAGCACTTTGCGGCCCTAAGTATGCGGCCTCACTTTTTAATCTTGCTCGCCCTATTTGCTTTCTAGGATGTGGAGGCTGTTTTAGAATGGCAGGCCGCGAACACCGACGTCTCCTACGTCGTCAGAGATGGCTCTCTGGCCTTTTCTTACTATCACATTCTGTATACCTTTCACATGGCCAGGTTCAGCTTCCTCTCTGCAGCAAAGGTACAGTTAGACTGAGGGCTTCCATACCTCTCGGCGTTTTCTCTTTTCGTCCTCTCGTTTGATCACCTGTGCTCCGCTGGCGAATGTGTTGAGCTTTCTCTCTTTTGTTTTATGTTTGAAGCTCCTTACACGTATGATGCCAGCATTGAGCCTAGCAATGAACTCTTTCTTCTTTCTTGCCGCTACGATGCATCCTTCAGGCAATGGAGAGTCTATACGAGCGACTCCAGACTGAAATCACTCCAATGACGGTGAGAGCCATCCAGATGCAGGTTCGTTGCCTGCTGACCGCCAGAGCAGCCCTTCAGCTTGTCAAGCCTCAGGATCAGTGGCTTGTGCGCCAGGCGACAGTCACTGCCGGGCAGAAGGGCAGGAGGAGACCTAGAGGAGAAGAAGGTAATGAAATCTTCGGCACATATGTTGGCATTACTAAGAGCTATAGATTCCAAAGTTTCACTGCCCCACCGACTCGATATCACCTTCGTACTTCGTAGTGCTACCTCCATATTCCTCTGTCCTGGCTCCTGCCGAACTATGGCCTTAGAATCTCTTCTCTGCATCGTAGCCTGCTATTGACACTTTTTGGAACCTTGCTGCTCGGTGTGCAGGACCTTTAAAGGCCCACAATCATCGTCGCCTGGAGATTATCACCCTTGAGACGATAGAACAGAAGCTAGCGCTCTCAAGAGCGAAACTTAAGCTTGCTGAACATCAGCATCGACTGCAAACCGAAGAAAACAGGATGCTCCATATTCCTTTCTCCTCCTTGTCCCCACCGGATGCCCTTTCTCTCCTCGTGCAGTTTGGGTTCATGGAGCCTGCAGTAGAGCTTGCTCTGGCGTTCAAACTGGACACGGACCCTATTATTGGCGCATTGGCACAAAGGAGCGTTCTGCTACAGAACCCTCATGGGCTGACCTTGGACGTGGAGCTGCATTTTGATGAAGAAATCGGTGGGCGGTGGTCATCCCCATTCCTCCTGTTGGATCCTCCTGCCTCATTTTTGGTTAACATTTCCTAGTCCGCCGAAGCTTAAGAGAAGTCTGCTGGACCACTATCTGATTGACTATCATCATCTTGTCTTCCTCCTACGCTTAAGCCATGGCTTCGTGATTGGGCTCTAGGTCTTGCCTCTAATATACTCCCCTTATCTTCCAGAGGGAATATCGCGCCCGGACAAGGCACAGCGTGGGTTTGATCTCCTTCGTGAGCTACTACAACGCCTGGACTCTATTCGTACCAACTTCCAGGCCCACGTGGCTGCGGCCGAGGCCATTCTATCAGTCGATAAAAGAGTTGCACTACCCCGATGGTCAGATCCTTCTCAAGCAATCTCAATTGTCCCATAGTTCCGTCGTACATAACCTTCTGGCTTTAGGTTTCTTACCGTTTAACCCTGGCTTTCTTTATCTGTGATTGCTCTATCTTACTGGCATGTCATTGACAAGCGTTGCTAAATGACTCTTGTCGATCGTTAGGCTGGTTGACTCTTTTCTGGGCTATACGCCTCGCGGCCCTGTTCACTGCAGCGATGAGGGCACTCTCACCATTAGAAAGCAGAGCCGGGTTCCGGAGTTCGCAGGTGAGACTTGGCAACCTGTTGGTTTTGAATGCCACAGTTTCTTGTTAAGCACTTTCTCTGGTGTCATTGGAAAGTCTTTGCGGTGCTGCTATTCTTGATTGGTGTCCTCTTCGCGAAAGCTTTGCCCTTCCCTATTTACTCGCGCCGCACTAGGCAGGTCTCCTCATCGTTTGGCCTTGTTCTTCAGTCTACGTTTCTGTGCTACCCTGTTACTCACCTCTCTAACAACCTATCTTTTGTGGACAGGTTCTGGAGCGAATCCTGCGGCTTTGGTTCGCATTTACCTGAAGCACGGGCTCCTGACAGAGGCATGTCGCCTTTGTTCAGGTCTCCTGGCCTTTCCCGATAGTGAAGAAAGGAAAGACCAGCTACTTCATAGATTTGTCACAGAAAAGAGGTAAGGAGATGGTACCAAATATGCAAGAATCGATAAAGGAATGCCAGGATGAAGGATGGCGTAGATGTTTGGCAGACAACAATCTCAAAGTGGAATATTGCACGACGAGAGTCACACTCATGACAGGCCTCTGGGACATAAGAGACAGATGAGAGGCGGGGACCCCTGTGCCTGTTCATGTGCACTAAGAAAGATCCATATGCAGGCCGGAATATGTGCCAAGTACTCTGTTGGACCAATTGCTTGCCACCTGCCATAGCTCCTTAGCAGCAGGCTCTTTGACAGGTATTGGCAGCGAGGGAGAAGGAGAGAAGTCTCCCATTCTGGAGCTACAGGCCGAAGTCGCAGTGCTAGAGGAGAAGCTCCGGCATCACTATAAATTCCTCCAAGTGGTGGATCATGCTAGGACGATAGAAGAGAGACGACGGCTATAAAGACATGGGAAGGAACGCTAAAAGCAAAAACCCACTGGACTGATGGAAAGGGGAAGAAGTCTTCCTGCGTCCACGGCTGCTAAGGACGGTCCCTTTCTCGTCCTATACGCTCCTTTATAGATATTATCTGAGTACAGCGGGATTAGTACTCCTTTTCTGCCGTGCCAAGCATGTGTCTTCTACCTCCTCTCAAAGCTATAACAAGCACGGGAAGAAGGATACTTTATTACTTGCTTTTACATTCTGAAGACTCCAAACTTTGTCTTTTCCTGGGGCGCATTAAGGCAAGCGCCGAGACTTAACCCGAGCACTTTCCTTGTGTCTTTGGGATCAATGATGCCGTCATCCCACAGCCTGGCTGAGGAGTAGTAACAGCTTCCCTCTCGCTCATACTTCTCGAGGATAGGACGTTTGAACTCCGCATCTTCCTTCTCTGTCCACTCCTTGCCTGCGCCAATAGTTAGACTGTAGCAATCGACTCACGACAGAGGGAAAGGCGAAGGACAGAACTCCAGGGAAACGAAATCGCACTTTAACAAAGTTCCCGTGGTCCATGAATCAAGAGACAGCCCACGTCTTCTTACCTTGAGCTTCGGCATTATCCTTCTGGATCTGAGCCAGCACATTCGCTGCCTGCTCGCCTCCCATCACACTGATACGGGCATTAGGCCACATGTAGAGGAACCGAGGAGAGAAGGCCCTGTGCCAATAAGAGAGGACGTTGCAGTCAAGAAAGGAAAGACGGGAGTGTCAGAAGTCGAGACATAGAGCTAGCCGAGGTAGCGCGATCAAAAGAGGCCAGGACATAGGGTGCTATCATAGAGACCTTATTCATCTACAGAGTATTTGGGACGTCGCAGCTCGACGACGAAGGGAAGGTAGCTCAAGTTTAGCCCGTGGCTTTCGGTTCGCGCTGATGTCACTATAGTCCTCCACACAACTACACCTGGTACTTCCCTCTCTTTCCTCTTTTACCATTAACGTTACCTGCCGCACATTCCATAGTTCCCTGCGCCATAGGATCCACCAATAATCATCGTGATCTTCGGGACCTTGGCATTGCTCACTGCCATCACAAGCTTGGCTCCATCCTTTGCGATGCCTCCGTTCTCGCTCTTCTTCCCAACCATGAAACCCGTGATATTCTGCAGAAAGAGAAGGGGAATGTTTCTCTGCGTACATAACTCTATAAAGTGAGCACCCTTCTCTGCTGACTCAGAAAAGAGAATGCCGTTGTTTGCTATAATCCCGACAGGCATGCCATAAATCTTGGCAAAGCCGCACACTAAGGTGGTTCCATACATGGCTTTGAACTCATCAAATCTGTCATTGACCACGAGAAGGGGGTCACCATTAGAACAGAGAACGGCAGATGACTGTGAATGCGCTGAGTGTGGAGGACAAAAGGAGTCGGCGCAGGTCAACGAAGAGGGTAACAAAGAGTCGGATCATCAGAGACAACATAGCTTACCGGCTGCCGTCGACAATCCTAGCAATAACTTTGCGGATGTCAAAGGGCTTTCTCGTGTCTACTGGGATGATCCCTCCAAGCTCTTCTGCGCTGTAAATGGGCTCATCCCACTCCTGGGTGAAAGTCGGGCGCGCTTGTCCAGTCCCAAGGTTTGAAACGATTCGCCTTGTAATTGAAAGGGCATGGACATCGTCATCCGCAAAGTGGTCTGTTACTCCTGAGGTGCGGCAGTGTACGTCTGCGCCTCCAAGCTCCTCTGCCGTCAAATGTTAGGTCTGGTTATAGAAAACCATGGTCTTTTGAAGACTAAGTGCGAATGTGAAGGTACGGAGGGGTATGGAGGCTCGAAGAGAATGTGGATGTTGAAAAGAGCTAAGCACGGTAAACCACCGCGACGTTTAGTGGCAGTAAGCTAAGGACCGTGAATTTCAAGCGAAGGGCCAACGACACTTAAATAGCAGACTATGAAGCGCACCTGCAGTTACTATCTCGCCTGTGGCGGCCTTTACCAAGGGTGGTCCTCCAAGAAAAATGGTCCCATTTCCCTTAACGATAACACTTTCGTCGCTCATTGCTGGGACGTAGGCACCGCCAGCTGTACAAGAGCCCATAACAACGGCGATCTGAGGGATGCCAGCGGCAGACATATTGGCCTGGTTGAAGAAAATACGGCCAAAATGGTCGCGGTCCGGAAAGACTTCGTCTTGACGGGGTAGAAAAGCGCCGCCTAGAAACGAGAAGAACGTGCAAAGCTATGGGTTAGAGGCTAAACGCAGCGAGTGTGCGGAGCAATAAATGAACGGTTGTTAGGCTCCTTTCACCATCGTGTTCTTTCACGGCCTCTTTCACCCTAGCACTACTGTTTTGCTAGTGCCTCTCCTGGCAGAGTCACTCCTGTCTACCGCCCATTCGCGTCCCAGACAACCTTCTTCCTAGCATTGCCAGATGGAACCCTTAAGAGCTTCTGCGACTCTAAACAGCGCCAATCCCTCACTGCTTGCTTTCCGCAGTTTCGTCCAATCCTTCCATTGTCTCTTCACCGGGAACTGGCAGTAGAACTCTCCCATTTGCCCACGTCCTTCTGTCCTATTTGAGGATGGCCAAGGCGAACGTACCTGAGTCAACAAGATAGATACACGGCAAGTGGTTCTCCCTTGCAATCTCTTGAGCTCTGAGATGCTTCTTCACGGTGATAGGATAGTACGTGCCGCCCTTCACAGTTGCGTCATTGGCGACAATCATTACCTCCCGTCCTTGAACTCGCCCAATTCCCGTCACAATACCGCCAGCTGGGACCTTGTCCTTGCCATAAAGCTCCCAGCCTGCCATAGGCGAGAGCTCAAGGAAGGGAGAGCCAGGATCTAGGAGAGCATTAATACGATCCCGGGCCACTAGCTTTCCTCTCTCAGTGTGCTTGTGGCGGGCTTTCTCTCCTCCTCCTTGCTGAACCTGATGAATTCTGCTGTAGAGCTCTTCTACCAATGCATCCATTGCCGTTTTGTTCTCATGGAAGTCACTGGAGGCCGTGTTGACTTCTCCATTTAGCACGTTGACCTTATCGAACAGGTGTGCAGCGGTGGGAGTCCGTTTGGCAATCTTAGGCGCCTTGCTCAAGAATGCTCTTTGAGCCCCAATGGCGCCAGTTAGTAGTCGCTGAGTGGCTCTAAGACTCAGCATTGTTCCGTGGCAGAGGCTTCGACTGCTATGACTGGAATACGGCAGTTTAAAGCAAGACTGATCCTCAGTCCTAGCAGCAACACCGGGGATCCGTCCTCACCTTCAAGGTCCTGGATGCTCACTTCTTTAGGTGCCGTTGACCAGGTGGCGTTGCCCTGCAACTAGCAGCCAGTGGAGATGGTGAGGCTTAATAAGGTAGCGATGCAGGACGCGGGAGGAGGTCAGACAAGATGAAGCCCCAAACAGGCCCACTGATGTGAGAAGACACGGGCATGTATGGAGTCAGTCCTGGCAGCACGTGCCGCGGTTGAGCTTGAAGCGTGGTGATGAGGTGCGTGAGGTACAAGCACTAAGTAGAGCTTGAGGGAAGTGCCTGATGGGATCCAACATCAGAAGCTCTGCACAGAAAGATGAGGGGATCGTGTCCACCTGCACTTGTTTAAAGGGTCCGAGTATAATGGCAAGGGTTATCGGCTTTGCCCGGTTCCATTATGCAGATGACAAGTTGCCTATTCTGGGGTTTTCGGGGTTGAAGAACGCTATTGATAATCGAAACGGAGAAATGAGATCATCACAGTGTTGGTTTTTCTGGTTGTGGTATTTTAACCTCAACTTGCACTTGTTACGAACATACTGAACTTCAGCGTCTTGTCAGAGCACCTCATCATCAGCTCTTGTCAGCGTGTCTGAGCTCTTGTCAGCGCGTCTGAGCTCTTGTCGCACCTCAATGAAGATCTTCCAGCTTCTACACCTCAAGCGGGTTTACGAACTTTATGATTATTTTGTTGTACTAGCTTCCTCCTGTACCATCAAGAAGAGCATACCATTGGAGAGAAGTAGATGGTGGGCTAGCCACCAGTCAGCTCGTTCAGGGTGCAGCGCTCAGCGTGTTCAATATTCTTGGCTACTGTCGGCGGCTGGATTACTTCATTGAACATCTGGTTCATAACGAAGGGACATTCTTCGTTGCCAGCGTTTGCACGAACCCATGAAGCCGACTCTGTTGCCTGACATCTCCGTCGTCCAAGTTACTGACTGCTGCTTCCCTCGGTTTGCCAATATGTTCAACGTTGTGTGGTGTCGGTGTTATTAACTAACTAATGAGGAGCGTAGGTAGCTTTTGTACTAGTCAATACCTTAGCCAGTCGTGGAAGAGAGCCCTCGGCCGCCTTGCCATCAGTATTGCCCAACATTATAGTGCATGGTCACAGCGATCCACTCCTAGTTGTGGTGTAACACAGCACTCCACTCCCATTTTATGAAACATATATAGTACTACCACAAAGCAATGTGAGAACTGCATCTCCCTTTAATTTATTACGGCTAACAGTTGCTCTATTCAACTCCTCGCGTAGGAGGGAGCCTCATCATCATTGTCACCAAGCGCCATTTGCAACTGCGGAAGGGCGGGCGAGGTGGAAATAATGAAGCCTCTATGACCAAGAGGCATGAAGCGAAAAGAGCAATGATGGCGGTGCGCTACTCTGCGATGCAAACTCTGAAGAGTACTCCTTGGCGATAGCACCACTTTTAAAGAGCCGTCTATACCATTGCTGCGCTCATCTCCGTTGTTTCAATGTCCTTATGAGAAAGTTTGAACCAAGGGACGAGAATGCTTGTGGTTGACTTGTAGCGTATGTACTCAGGGTTGGTGCCCCACCTCTCCTCCGACGCTTTTTCCAGCATTGGGATGCCCGACACGCATGTCAACAGAAAAAGAACGAAAAGAGGGCTAAGGATGGCTAGCCACTGGATGCCCATAAATACAGTGGCGCACGTGCAGAACATCCCAATCCAGAGAGTAATCTCCCCAAAGTAATTGGGGTGCCGACTGTACCTCCAAAGTCCGGTGGTAATGAAGTTGTCTTTGTTTTCTGGCAGCGACTTGAAAGCACTCTTTTGATAATCAGCTATTACCTCCACCGAGAAACCAATCAGCCACAGAGACCAACCAAGATAATCGGACCACTGGATTGGTTTGTCCTGGTCCTGTACACAAAGGACATAAATAGGGAGCGCTGTCAGCAGGACCCAGAGGCCCTGGACAGACCAGAAGTTAAAGAAGCGGAGTGGTCGCCTCTTCACTTCAGTAAAGCGGGAATCAGATCCATCTCTGTGAGCCAGATAGAAGAAGAATAAAAGAAGGATGCCATTAGTTGCTTATTGCACGTACGGACGGTCTTTGGCATGTCGCAAGCTTACCTCAAAATCCGCCGAAAGAGAAATAGCCCTAGTCTCAGTGCCCACACTATGCCGAGTATGGAGTTGACCACCTGTCGGACGTGGTGGTGTTGCGCAACAACGGTGATAGATGTGGTAAGGCAGACAATATATGTTACAGAGCCTGTAAGGTCGTAGAGCTTCTCGGTTTGATAGTATGCCGATGGCAAGAAGACCAGCCACTGCAGACAAAAGGCTAGCATCAGGACTATCCGAAGCTCAAGAAAATTCCCAATCAAAGCGCCTATCACTATCGCCGTGAGGGACACCAAGAGTGTCATAACGTCCGAGCACGAGAACTCCACCGAATCGTTCACTCCTTGTCCGCCCATCTGGAGAACATCCTCTTCGACTGCTATTGAAACATTCACCGGAGCTCTGCAGTCAGCCGTGGCAAAAATTTCTGTCGAAAGGTTCCTCAGACCCAACGACAACGATCTCTTGTTAGCGACGGAGAGTGCGGTTTCAGATTTCGCTGTACTCCCTCCTCCTGCCGTCAAAGAGGAATATGACTCCTCTGTTTGTTGAGACCCATCGGCATCACTGGCAGGGATTAGCGCCTGAAGCTTCTCTTTACCACCATTGGCTCCTCCGACGGGAGTGAAGAGCATCGTCCGTTCTGGTAGCCTCTGTGGACACCAACTGGTGGAGAGCTATCCACAGACGAAGCTACCTCCCCGCTCTTCTCCTCCTCATTCAGAGCCGAAAGGCGGCAGACGCGAAGCTTTCCTCACTTTGCCTGGATGGCGAGCTTTGACTGTTAGGACCGTAGTAATCCTGGAAGAATGTGAAATGAAGACTGCACTTTCTGCTCGCGGTCGGCGACCTTCACTTCTTACGGCCAACCTTGGCGCGCCGTAGGCCCGCCCCACCATCAACAGCAACAAAAGTGTCGTTTCTGTTGCCTTCATTCCTGTAGGCCAGCTTATTTAGAACACAATTATCATATATATATAATCTTAAGAATATTAAAGGTGATATCCCTGATAAAGACACTCATATGGCAGTTTGGAGTGTGGCTTTCAAGCAAATAACGTACTGACTCTTTTCCTATTGTTCGCTTTCCCTGAAAGCTTTCAGTCAGGCTAATAGCAATGGTCCTTTGGTATGAAAGTTATACAAAAGACCCCTCCATATATTTCACGTGTACAGTCTTGTGGCTGATGGGGTTTGCGTTTGTTATTCTGTGTACGAATAGGAGCCGCCTAAACAGTTTTACATGATAAGGACATTAGGACAGGACTGTTTAGGACGTGCAGCGATAGGGGGCACGGAGGCATTGCTCTTTTTTTCTATAGGGAAAGCCATTGAAGTCTAGACTGGAAGAAACGGACAGTTCTAAATAACTGCCATGATGACATGATGACCCCAGCAGAAGTACAGAAGAGTACGAAATAAAAGGAAAGATACACCTTTGCTTCCTACAGTTCTTTTAGGACCTTGTTCTCCCTGATGTTCTATATCTTAGCCCAATCCCTTTCCTTCAGCACTCATC
>FLMG01004424.1:0-24339 GCA_900088475.1 Hyphochytrium catenoides
TAGGTGCAGCGAGTGCACTAGCACCTTCACCGGAAGAGTGATAGAACTGCTGACGAAGTATGAATAGTCCTTATACATGATTGACACTTGCGTCAAGGGACCCTGCTAAAGCGTGCTAAGAAAGCATACTGCCTCGGCTCTGGCGCTGCCAGATTAGGTCAGTCAAAGTGCAGCTAATGCACCCTCGTCGTTCGTCATTGTCACGCTATTGATAGGGTCATTGGTCGATGGTGCTTAGCCATAGGTAGCGGCGACACCAGCTTCAGATACCCTAAACGACCTATGTGAGCGTGTACTACTATTCCAATCAGAGAACTTTCAGCAGTCAGCAGCAATAGGGGGACTCTTGTCCGGGATGAGAACAAGCAAGAATCACCGTTAGCTTCAACCCGCTTGTCTGCCTCTGTGATTCTGAAGCTTTCTCCTCGAACATTTTTCCAATATCAGCACACCCGTGAACGACAGGCATACTCTATATCAGAATACCAGTCACAATTTCCGATTGTATTTGGAATTGAGAGCGGTGTTCACTCGACAGTAATCAATCAGTCTGATCTTTGGTTCTGGAATGGAGCAGTTTGAAGTTGGGCCTTCAGCAATCAGAAGCACAGCAAGGCCCGTAACCAGGGCGTGGCGCTGGATCGGCATCATCCTTAATGTTATAACTGTTGCCGCGTAGCAGATGCTTATGAGGCGAGGAGTGGTGAACGTAGCAGACAGTCTCAGTCATCGGAGAATCTCGGCCTACTGATAACGGTCGGCTAGTTGAGTGCTTCATCTGGTAGTAACAGGGCCAATCCGGAAATCAATCACAATGTGATATCGGGAGCCAGGATATGTTGATGCCATAGACGAAAGGAGTTGCCGTCATGCCTTTAGGAAAATGTAGTGCTGCGGTCTCTTCACCCTCATCCCAGATCCATCGCCCCCGCCAGCACCACTGGTTATGACCGGGGACCTTGTCGTCTTCGCAGGCCCAGCGGGGTGGTGCATTAAAGGAAGACATAATGACCTCTGAGAGGAGCGTGCAGAGCCTGAGTAGAGAGCTGCTGGTGGATGCTGAATTCTGCTCTTGTCGAACTTTCTCACCAAAGTCAGCTCTGCTCTTGCTGTCCGTTTTATCAACTACTGTTTGCTTCGCTATTCTATGATATACAGAACTATACTCCCCAAATGTCAGGCTGCGATCGAGTGCCACAAACAATTCATTATTCCCGAATGACGGCGAGTGGCATCACACACGAATAGACACTCCAAGTGAGTCCGAATGGCTTAGAGGAGTTTACGGAGAGAAGGTTGAACTCTGCTCATTGTGAGATGGTAGGCACGCAAGTGGGTCAGCACGATGGCTCGGCAAGCAGAGGAGAAGGGTAGAAGGAAGGACCGATAAAAGGCAATCTTTAAGGTCTATCAAGACCACGCTTGCGAGAGTCGTCGGAGACAGAGAGACAAGCGAGGTAGGGGTCGAATATCTGTACAGCGTCAAAGCTCCTATAGGTTCCTGTTATATCACATGCGAAAGCACTTTACTTCCTACTAGTGCTTTGGTTTTCTTTTTATTCGGTAGGCCTGACCCCTCGGTATACCTCCTTACCTCTCTATAATCTCACAACTTGACATCAGCACAAGTCTAGGGTTCCACAGATCTCAGCGATGCAGCCACTTTCTCACAGTTGTAACTTTTGCCTTTCTGGCTGTCTGCCCTGTAAAATACTGCCGGCTGACCCAGTGGAGCAGGGTATGACCGCCATTTTCCTTCCTCATAATAAGGAGAAGAGGAAGAGATTTGCTCATTCGACCAAACATGCCTCCACTGCCCGGTTGGTAGGTAAAAGCGCACATCTTGAACCCCTGGCGCCAAGACTGGTGCAACTAGTAGACAGGGCCCCACCATAAATTGATTCTCAAGAGCTAAGACATTAGGGTCGTCTGGAAACTCCAGCACCATGTGACGCGTTAGAGGCCACCCTTTTTGCACTGCTTCCTCTATTAAAAGATCCCGATATGGGGCCAGCTGCTGGTGCCACTTAGCCGCTCGAGCAAAGGCCTCTATTGTCTCCGGCGTAGAATAGACTTGATGGTTGTCGTCTGGAAGAGTTCCGACATGGGTCCGGAAAATGACGTCAGAGAATGCTGACAGCTCGCACCATCGAAGAAGCAACTCCTGGGTCCGCACGTACGCAATAAAGGGCTTTTTGAAGGAGGTATAGCCACCAATGTCGCTGTGAGCCAAAGCGTATCCCGAGAGACCACTTGAGATAGCTGAACGTAAAGCGCTCGTAAGTCCATCATACTCATCCCAGACTACGACATGATCCCCGTGCCATAACAAGCGAGTCAAGCCAGGAGTACGAGTCCAACCAGATCTAGAGAAGGGTATGATGTCATCATACCCTGCCGTAGCTCGTCGGTTAAGCTCCTGCCATTGCTCAGGGTAGACATTGTGGTTGTTGACTGGATCGCGACCGCTATCATTGTGAATGAGAGCATCTAGTGGTAGAGATTCCGCAAAGTCAGCCATCCAGCCATAAACTTCGGGTTCACAAACGTCAGCCCCTTGCTTACAGTGACAAACCTTCATCATGTTGCAACGAATGACATCCACATACCAATCAACCGCTTCCGGGTTGGAAAGGTCTATCATAGCGTACGAGAAAGTCTTGGAGCCACACTCCTGAAGGTAAGGCTCTCCAGTAGCTCGATTCTTGACAAAATATCCCTTTGCCCGCCCGATCTCGTAAAGGTTCTCCCTAGCGTTGGGTTTCAGGGCAGCCACCGAGTTTGAGACATAGGGATTGATGTAAGTCATTATTCTTACATTCTCCTCCTTCAGCTCTGCCACCAGGCCCTCCCACTGTGGGTAGTGGTCATAGTCGTTCTCCCAGTTCCACCAGAGTCTACTGCCCAACCGGTCAAACCGTAGTCCTGGCCAATCCTGCAACCAAAAGCCCGAGATTGGCACACCTCCTGCTTTGAGCTTCTGATAGACCTTTCTCACGGCTTTCGTTCCGCCCGTGAAGCCAATGACTGCGCCATTGTGATAGATCCACTTAGCTAGGCGCGGAGCTCGCCCTGTGTGCAGCGTTAGCTCTTCGATAGCAGCGAGCGGCTCCTTAACAGCTCCGATGTGGCCCACCAGCTCAGGGACATAGGGATTCTTGGCGTTACCGCCCTCTCGAAGTAAGGTCAATTCCATGGTGATTGAATCTTCAAGATTCCACATAATGTATTCTGAGTTGTCCAGGGCTAACATTCTGCCTCTACTGGTGACCAGGGCTGGCATAGGAGCATAAGATGTGAACCACGTGCCCGAAGCTGTGAATTGTGTGACAAGGTTGACGAGCCAAGAGAGGGGCTGTGTTCCTCTCCCTGCGCCCTGCTCAATCACGAAGGTTGGGAAGGCTTTCCCTCGCATGTTAACATGGGTCGCCTGCTCACCAAAGCCATAAATCGCCTCAGCAATGCCTTCCTTATCCTCGAAGTCAAGAGAGAGGGAAATTCTATCCACCACCTCCTTTGCATCCTGCTGTTCGTTGTCAACAAGCTTGGGTCTGAGTCCAAACTGTAGTTGATTCCCAGACACAGGAGATACAGAGAGCGTGAAAATATATGGCACTGTGCGTCGCAGTCTCCCTCCAGTGACATCGCCGTGTATTTCTATGGAAGCACTGTCTTCAGAGACGATGACTTCCTTTATGCTCTGAACAGCAGAGAGGTCACAGCTATGCCGATATTGCTGTCTCCACCAGGAGGGTCTAAATAAGGAATTGACAAGCCGAATAAGCTTCTGGAGGCCATAGAGGACGAGATTTTGGTCTTGAAGGAGCCATAGCCCCGGGTAGCAAGGGTCCCTGAACTCATAGATCCCGCCCTCGAAAGCGTCGACAGCTAGGTGAACGCGGCCGACTTGGACCCATGGTCTATTATTGCTCGGTGTATGAAAGACCGTTGTTCCGCTAAGCGATGAAGAAACATGGACATAATTAGTTTCTGGTACAATCCGTACTTCATATAGCCCGCTAAGGGAAAGGTTCTGGGAAGGCAAGCCGACAGGATCAACTACCTGCTCTACTATGGGCTTGGTATTGGAGTGATAGCCATCCAGATAGATGACGGCCCACGCCAAGAGGGTAAAGGCTGGGATGGAGAGTATGAAAGGTACCGACAAGTGCAAATCTGGCGAGAAATGGAGAGGAGCAGCCAGCCATCTACTGAGGGCCTGGGTGGCGCTCGAGCGCCTGTGACTGCTGGGAGAGAACTTCATTTCGACTAACTAACCAAAATGATGGCCCTGTCCTAGCAGCAGGCCGCGGTTC
The DNA here is from genome assembly GCA_900088475.1 of Hyphochytrium catenoides. Classification (NCBI taxonomy): domain Eukaryota; class Hyphochytriomycetes; order Hyphochytriales; family Hyphochytriaceae; genus Hyphochytrium; species Hyphochytrium catenoides. The sequence continues at coordinate 4,317 of FLMG01004424.1, forward strand.
CGCCCCTGCCTAAGGGAGAGGTGAAGCCTGACTTATGTGCCCTAAGTTGCGGTGAAGATTAGCCAAGCCCAGGTCATTGGCCTAACGGTAGGGCTTGATTTGCTCAGATAAAGCCGGCATTGCTACTACTATGGTCACTTTCTTCTATTGTCAGGACCGCTTATTATCAGCAGAGCGCTAGACCTGATACAGAGACTCCCTGAAGGTTCCTAGTTCTCTCGGTCTTGATGACTTGTGGGGAGATGTACTTCAACAGCTCCGAAGCATCGGCAGGCTGAGCTCTACATGTCCATCACAAGACACTCATCAGCCCGATGTCAACATGCACCCTCCACACACAAACGCCCAATGTTCAGGTGAAGGATCCCCGCTAACGTGCAGCATACCTTCGGAAAACACGCAATCACAACGACAAATCTCCGTTGTTGGAGCGCTTGAGCCATCTGTGGTGACCTCACCGTCATCGTCTACTAACTAGAGACTAGAGCTGCATATACCTTCCTTCCCTGCCCTTCCCGCCGGGACCTCCAGTAGTCCTGCTGGCTCAGTCATCCGTCTCCAGCAGCTTGCTACTAGCTGCTGAGCTTCTCCTGCACCACGAGTAGTGATGCTATTCACCGGGGTTCAGAAGCTCGCCGACCGTCTAGCAGCAGCGCTGCTCCCCGTAGTTTTTCGATCGCAGTGTCTTCTCTCGCTGCTGGTCTTCGCAGATTGACTAATAGTGTCAGATAATAGTAGTCGTCACAACGTTAACAACATCTTTTTTGTAGAGCTAGTGGTGAGAGCCCCAACGGACGCCTCACCGTCCGTCCTCTGTTCCTCAGAGTACGGTTCGGTGCGCCTCGCCAGCGTGCTTCTTAAAATTAGGCTATTTGGATGCTAAAGCTACCTTTGCCGTCGATGATGATGTAGATATAGTTATTTATCGATTATCCTGTCCCGCTCATGGGTTGAAGACCTCCGCCGCTGCCCCCATCATCATCATTGGCAAGGTAATAAGGCGGGAGCCTTTCTTCTTCTACACCAGGGGTTAAGGACCTCTCTCTTGACTGTCTTGCCCACAGCCCCAGTCGCCCGCCATCGGAGTCTGGCCTCTCCTCGAGTAGGACCATGAAGTTGGAGATTAAAGAGCGTTCTCGACGCTGATTCTGGAGACTTCGGTAGTATTCTCACGTTTTCGCTTTTTATGATTACGTTCCTCGGTCACGAGCGACGACTTGGCGATCCACCGCCCGCCGCACTATTTGCATTATTATCTCCTCCACCATCGTCGGCGAAAAGAAGCTAGTTTTTTATCGCCTAAGAGGAGGAGAAGAGGTCAGACTCCGACATCGTCGTCTCGGGGCGGTGTGGGCAACAAAGACAGTCAAGAGAGAGGTCCATATGATTATCCTCTTTTGTAGTAGAATGGTTCTCCCGTTGTATCTTGCCAATGGAGGCAAGGGAGGGCTTCCTCCAGCCCATGAGCGGAACGGACGACAGGATATTATCCTCATATTATTCAACGGCAAAAGAAACAGCTTCATTAGCCAGATAACCAACAAACTTTAATAAGCACGCTGGCGAGGCGCTCCGAACGCTACTCTGAGGAACAGAGGATGGTGGCGTTGGCGCTCTTCTTATTATACTAGCAGCGTCAACAAATTGTGGTGACTAGTACGTAGGTAATGCTATTATTAGTCAGCGAACAAAGAAGAAGAGCAGCAAGAAGAGGAGACTTCTTAACATTGCCAGCGGCGATGGAAAAAGCGGGAACGAGAGCTGCTGGTGGACGTTGACCTGCTAAACGCCGGTAGTAGCAAGTCACTCGGCTCGCCGCGCAGGAGACGCTCAAAGCTGGCTGGATGAGGAGAGAGCAGCAGCAGGTGCAGGAGATACTAGTGCTGGAGGAGGAGGAGTGAGGAAGCGATCAGAAGATGATGATGGATTAGCTGGGGGATGGGCCAGGAGGAGATCTGGGGAGGAGGCTAAAGGCAAAAATAGCGTAAACACTGCGTAAAACGTCAGTACCCTCCCTCTTGTGTGGCAGCGGTGGGTGTAACGAAAAGTATGTGCGATGCCGAAATGCCGAAAGTATCACCTCACCTTTGTGAACAAATATTTCAGGAGGATGGGAACCGTTGTTATCGGGCATCCTCACGTAGGGCTCTTTAATTTAGGGACAGGCCCCACGTTTGGCTCGGTTTCTAGGATTACATTTCGGTACCGAGCAAGGTTTCCCAGTGTCATGTGAAACGGTTACAGTCCCAGTAGGAGGAGGAGGAGGAGGAGGAGGGAAGGCGTGGCGGTTGGGAGCTGGGGGAGGAAGAAGCTTGTAGCAGCAAGGAAGCCTCGGACATTGAGGCAGTCGACAGACGGAGGCAAACTTCTTCACCACTAAGAAGACACTTGCTGCTGCTCTTCTCCGACCTCGGCTTCCCCGCTCTGTCTTATTAGCAGTGGTGGGGCAAACAATGCTTGTTTGATGACATAAGGAGAGAGAGGGTAGTAGTAGGGAGAGGGAGGATGTAAAACCAGCACGGGAAGGTGGTAGGAGGAGCTAGAGTCTCATAAGAGTGGGTCACCATTGAATACATAGTCATAATCTATTCAGGGTCCTCTTCGTGCATCGTGCAGGGATGGGCGGTGAAGGAGAAGGAGAGGCGACGAAGTCGACCAAGGCCCTCCCATAGTGAGCGCCCTTCAAGAGGCATTGGATCGAAATAGATAAGGAGCGTGGAGGAGAGAGCAAAGGTATATGCAGCCTGATACTCAGCTCGTATAATGGCAACGGCCAGCCCATCATCGCACGCATCTGTCTGCTGGATGCCTCCCCCGCCTCGCTTTTAACTCTGCTTATACTGCACAACTGAAGACCACACACCCGCAATCAGCAGGATTTGAAAAACCTGGTCGCTGTCCATAAGAGCTGAACGGGTGGTGGGTTCTCCTCCTGCTGGCGGAAGTATGGTCACCCTCATAGAGGGAGAAGCACCTAGGACTTTTAAGAGACCAGACAAGATCTATATATACATTTCCTGGTCAATGGGTGGCACATGTTGCGCTTGAATGAGTCAGGGACGTGACATAGACTTTGTCAGGCAGCATCGCCACATATAGTACAGGAATCGCGACCGGGACCAGGCGATAGTGGCATCATCAGCCACCAAGACGATCCTTGCACTTGCTCTATGCCATTTCTTCGGAAATAGCTTCACGATAGGAAGATTGCACAGTGGTTCAACGCATGTTGTGGCTTGGATATCTTCCGACTATCTAGTGGATATATTAGGGAAAGGTGCGAGCTGATAGGACCATTATTACCGCGATCGTTGGCAGTTCGGGGGAAACCCTCAGGACCGGGGAAACCCGTCAGGGCCTTCCTTCTTCTTTTAAATCTTCTTCTTCTTTCACGGAGTTGCCTGAGATTGGCACTACTACTCTTAGTCCGCATAACAACAACCGGGAAGAGCTGAAGGAGAGCCCAAAGGCAACATATTCTACTTGCGTTGTCCGTCTTAGAGAGGTCAGGACCCCAGTACTTCGACGCTTGTGTTTCTCTCTTACCTCGGGGCATGCAAGCGCTGCTATCTACCTTCTTCATCAAGAAGAAATAGAGACTACCGACGGCGGAGAGGCGTCTCTCAGTTTGCCACTCCTGACCCACCAGCTACATTACCTCCGCTCATTATGATGGCCGCTGGCGGTCGTCACCACCAACGAAGGGTTCTTACCTCAGTCTTCCAGGATGAGATATTTCTTTCAGGCGAAGAGAAGACAACGCGCACGATGCTCCACGTACTATTGGGCACCAAGCTCTCCGCCTACTTCAAGCGCTTCTCGGCCATCTGTTTGCCCTTTCCAATCGTCGCACCGCTCTTTCTCATCTGCTCGACTGCAGCTCTTCTGAACCCGCTCTTCACCCAGCTTCTACCACCCACTCCAGGCACGCTATGGTTCACCGAAGACTTTCTTCCATTGTTCAGTTTATTGGTTGCTGTGCTAATAAACTTGATTGGCTTTGGCGACACTAATGCCAGGACCTATAGGCTCATGTGGAGCAACTTTTACACTTGGATGTCGATGGCGGAAGTAGTTGGCTTTGGTCTGGGCTACGCTGCCCTGCTTCAATGGACAAGGAAGGCCATTCTTCTCTGTTTAGCAGTCCTGGTGCTGTTGAACTATTGCCTGGCATACGATGGGATGCCGTCAGGTGCGCGGAAGAGGCTCCGATGGATGATCCTTTGGATTTGCCTGTTGTCTTTGATGCTAGGTTGTATCATCTACCTCCAATGGGTTCCTGGAATGGTGGAGAGGAAGGTGAAGTTGCTGTCCATTAAGGCTTTGACAACACGGAACGATGGCACGCCAGAAGGTACAGCCGAGTGCTCTTCCTCGACAACATGGGGCAGCCATTCAGCGAACCTTGACAACGAGGTTGACGAGGAGGGAGCCCCATGGTCGCCAAGTTTCTCCTTGAGAGAGTTCACTCTCAATCGATGTGTAGGCTTCGCTGTACTCACGCTGAGGATTCTTTTCGATGCCTTTACTGATCCTCAGGCCTGCACACTTACAATGTCTGCTCTCCAGAATGAGACAATTATTTTGTATCAGAAAGGAGATGGTAATGAGCCCGGCGATGTGAAAAACCAGAACAGTCTCGTTTTATCGTGCTGTGAGACGGCTAAACTACCGCCGGACAATCAGAAGAGTGGATCAGTGATGCCAGAGAGATGCGGGTTAACAATGGAGGTTAGGCCCTTGTGTCGTCAATACTTCTCGCCGCCGATAGAACAGAGATCTGGTCCTCTTAACACCCTTCAAGAGCTCACTACCAATGAGACTGGAGGAACAATAGAAGCATCGACGGAGGCCCCATCAACTTCGTCACAGACATGTCTGACGGCGGCAGTACCACCAAGACTTAGCAGCCATAGCAAAGAGCTAACGAAGTCAAGGTTAGCAGTCAACGGTTGGCGTTGGAAGCTTGTCAGTCAGCCAAAGAAGCTGCTATTAGAGGATGACGAGTCCCGGCATACTCTGCTTCATAAGCTGATTGGGAACTCCTGGGCGGACTGGTACCTCCGTCTAGTAAGGGGCACTCCTCGGAGAGAAAGATCAATGCTCTGTCTCTCTGTCGCTTGCATTGTTGTCTACTTCGTCGTAGGCGCACCATATGTCTACATCGAAGGGTCGCGGCCAGCTTTAACCCCTGTCCTCTATCTCAGCGCTGCATTTCTAGTGGAGTTCGCCCTCTCAATGTCCAACTATGCCCTGGCAAAGAGAGTTTTCCATACCTTCGAATTCTGGCTGGTGATGACCAAGATGATCTTTTTCCTTGGCTCTGTTGCTTACGCCTTTTGCTGGGAATATAATGGCCCTTGCTTCTGCTATCTCCTGGCTGCGGTGTTTAACACTCTTATCGACACCTTCCCGGACAAGCTCAGAGGCCTTTCTCGTCTGCTCATGCTTTTTTCTTTTTCTCTTTCTAGTCTTGCGCTCTTCGCACTGTACTATAGAAATGGTTCCGGCATGACCTGCGCAGCGATGCGAGTTACACTCACTGGTCGCTCTATAACGGCGGAAGCGGCGTGTGCCCTAAGGAAGGAGTTAGAGGAAGCATCCCAGCGACAAGGGATGTCTTTCTCTGACGCGCTTTTTGGTGCATTGGGGCAGCAAACTCTCTCGGTTCTTGACATTGGTCTAAGCAGTGGGGTCGGCTACGTTGCCCTTTGCGTAAAGCAGCTTTACGTGGCCCTTCGCTACCCTAAGCACTGTGTGCTGCTGAAAGGGAGGATCAGAGTGGAGCGAAACTCTGCGACAGAAGAAGTCAAGACGACAGCAAACGAGAGAGACTCTATACTCAGAAACGCATCGTCACTTCCCTCCTCCTGTGTGGCGCCCGCCCATGACCACCAAGATAACTCCAAGTGGATAGAGAAAGATGAGAAAGAGGGAGAAGAATTCAAAGATAGGAGAGATCAAAGAGGGTGAGGAATATATGAACGGAAGGATAGAGGCTTTCTGGTCGTCTCCACGACGTCATTCATAAGATATCTGAGGTGCTTCAACTAATAATAAAGCGGTGACCAAGCAGCGGTAGCGTAAATAGATTAGCACTGATGCTGATGCCTCTGACTACTTCATCATAAACTGCCTTGATGGGGACCAGCAGCTATAGCAGAGAAGGAGGCAGCAGCTAGTGGCGGTGGCGGGGACTCCTGCTGCTGCTGGCATCATCAAGGTGTTCTGATGAATTAGAAAGCAAGTAATACATTCTGTTTGTAGCGCAGCCAATCCTTTCACCACTGAGGAGGTCCCTGGCTGCACCACTGCCTGCCTAACGAAGACACCCAAAGAGCTAGCAGAAGAACTGTTCTCAACATAAAGATGATCACCTCTTAATCTCATACTTCTTAGGACGACAGATGAGCATGCATCAGAGGACGAGCAGCTAAGATCTTCGCAGATGAGATTAACGTAGTGGCGGCTATTGCAGCTGCAAACCATGGTGGTTGAGGGTCTTCAGATGGAGCTCCTAGGCACCTGAAGAAGAAATGAGCGATATCCTTCTCGAGTGTCTCTCACTCTCTCTCAGTGCGGCTTCTTCCCGTTGTTGGTCGTGTCTTTCCTACCAGTGCACTCACTCCTCTTCTCACTCTCTCTCTCCTCTCTCTCGCCTGATCTCATCACTTGGCCCTTTGAGACTGTTGTCTCTGTGCCTTTACCTTCCTTCCTCTTTGCTTCCCTGCTGCTGCTCTCGTCTCTCTCTCCTGGCCCAAGGTTATCTGTTAATAACATTCCTCCTCCTTCTTTGCCGTCTGTCTTCCAGCTTCTGGAACTAATACACTGTAAGACGTTTATCTCTTTTCACTCTGTCTTGGGAGACCAGAGCATTAGGAGAAAACTGCTGGTGAAACGGCTTTGGAGGGACTTCTTCGTCCTTGTTCTTCAGCGTCAGTAACCGTTTCTCCCCCTAGGTCATTTTTGAGTCTTGACGAAGAAGAGACGCACAGAGAGGACAGAGGAGAGAAAGAAAGAGAGGTAGAGAGAGAGAAAGAAAGAGAGAGAGAGAGAGAGAGAGAGAGAGAGAGAGAGAGAGAGAGAGGCAACAAAGAGCAAGAAGATCTTGAGTTGCAATGGTAGCTTTCGTAGCAGGAGCTTTCACCTCTTTCGAGCCCGAGGCGGGAGTCATAGGAGGAGCTGGGAGAAGTGCCGATCGGAAGACGCGTTACCATGTCCCCGAAGGAGAGACAGCGGAGGATGCAGAGCAAAGGGGAGGAAGAGAGCTGTTGATGAGAAGAAGAGGATTGGGACGGAGCGCGGGACCACCTATTTCCTCGTTCCTCCTCCTCCTCCGCTTCGTCTGTCAGAGCTTCTAACAGTAACAAGTAAGGAGAGCATGCTTTTGGCGGTGCCTTGCTCGTAAAAGAAGGAGAGTGTGGCTAAATGGAGAAGGAAAGGGTCTTCTTAAGGGTCCCGTAGTCCCTCTTCTCCCACTCCTCGGCCGACGAGTCTCCTTCAGCTTCCTCTCTCGCTCTACGTCAGCAACCCTTCCCGTTGTCATTTGACCTGTCCAGCCCGTCTGCCACCCGGTTTAGCTCGGACGTGCTCCTAGGCTCTACACAGAGGCTAGAGGAGTTCCCACCGGAAGGAAGTCAGGAAGAAGGCAAAGAGGCCAAGAGACTGGAGCCCTAACACTTGAGCTACAACGTAAGACAGTCGGCCACCACTTGCAAACAGTTACCATGAAGGTGGCAGCTTGTAGAAGAAGAGAGAAAGAGACGAGCAATGTCCCAGGAAGTCCAGTGCTGTCAACTACGAAGTGAGAACCTCCTGGGGAGAATAGTAGAATCTAGCTCTTTCTCCTCCGGTGGAGTCAACCATGGTCTCCGTGGACGTGAACGCTTCGTCGTCACCTTCACAGGGCTCATATTTCCCAACAGCCTCTCTCTCTCTCTTTTCCCCGCAAGCAACTAGCCAGGAGAGAGAACAGCGAAGTGCATCGAGGACGTCGGCAGCTACTGCTTCTTCTCCCAAAAGCACCCATCTGCAACTAGCAGCTGTTGATGTGAGAGAGATCGTGGAGAAGAAAAGAGAAAAGAAATTATGGGCTAACACGGAACCCAATAGCATTAATAAGCAAGAAGGGACGAAGCAGTCAAAGACTAAGGCCTTAGTGGCCACTTGCGCCTGGCAGGAGCTGTCCGAGGAAGAGAGTCGGACGACGGTGCTAGTCTGGCTCTTCGGCCAGCGCTTCACTGACAAATTCTTCCGATGGACACGCCTCTTTCCTTTCCTGAGCCCTCTCTCGTTGGCCGGCTTTTTCTTCACCGCATACTTTCTGCTTCTTTCTTCTGCCCCAGAGGAGACCAAGATAATGGTCTACTGGGCGGTAGCGTTCCCATGTCTTCTCTCTATTGCTCTGCATAACTTCGCGGTCATGAACCTGCTCATGGTCCGTCAACTGTTACGGATGTTCGACACGTGGTGGTTCCTTATAGAGACAGCTCTTCTATCCCTTACTCTGCCTTTCCTCCTCTGTCTCAAGGCGACAGGGATCCTTTATAGCATCAATCTCTTCTTCGGAGTTATTCTAGGCTTCCTCTCTTACGACAGTCTTTCCCTAAATGTGAGGACAAGCGTGAGAAGGTCGTTATTCCTGTCTTCTGTCTTCTTCTTCTCTCAATTTGCCATCATCTACTTCCGTCTACCTAGTGAACTCTGCTTCTATCGCTTGGAGCTAGCAGGAGGCGCGGGAGGAGGACCTTGGTTCAAGCCCGAGTGCTCGGACGAAACACTTAATGAAAGACCTGAATGGAGCTTGTCTCTCTTTCAGTTCAGCAGCACTCGGCTGTATACCATCAGCATCTTGGCTTTCAAGCTCACCTACTTTGCCCATCGGCACCCGCAGGATTGCGTGCTAATACGCTCACATGTTCGTTTAGTGGAGGCGGCAGTCGCGGCAAATTCTGCTGCGCAGCTGAATAGAGCGTCTCATGGGGCTATACTACGGCTGCTGCCTGAGACTAGTATCAAGACCATCACCAAGCCAAGACCCAAGACATTAGTGTGTCCATCAAGAGTACTCTCAGATACTAGCACCTCTAACAAGGCGGTTGTTGTCGATACTACTGCCACCTCCATCGTCGCTGCTGCGGAGGATAATAGGTCCACGAAAGGAAGTGCAGTAGGAGAGAACGGACAAAGGAAGAAGAAGAAGAAAGCTCTCGTGGCCGGCAATCCAATCCATCAGCTAACCGTAGATGATAGCAACACCACTTTGATGATGTCTCTCTTTGGATCGTCGTTTAGTCAGCGCTGGTTTCAAAAGAAGAGAAGCCTCGTCTGGCAGAGCTCCCTGGCCGTTGTGGGCTACTTCTCTGTTATCTTCGCCATTCCCTTGGGGCTAGATGATTGGACGATGACCGTGCTTACGTTAGGTGTCATGGCCCCTAGCACTCTGTATCTGATGCTCTACTTCTCAGGGCTGATGAATGTTTACATTGTCCGCCGATGTCTCAAGATCTTTGACACCCGATGGATACTTTTAGAAGCTACGGTCTTTGTGTTTACTATGCCACTTGTCTTCTGCCAACGGGGTCACTGGACATTCGGTGTAGGCGCCAATGGGCTCATAGGCATTTGCTTTGGCTATCTCTTCTATGATAGCTTCCCCATTGGGGTTAGAAGATCGATGCGCGTAGGCTTGGCAGGAACAGCTGTGGCATATGTTATCCTGTTAGTTCTTTTTTACTCCAGAACTCTTCCTGGTACTTGCTTCTACCGTGTCAGTTGGCATGGAAAGGATCACTTCTTACTAGACAAAGGACTTCCACGGCAGGCGGCTGGTCAGGGGGAAGAAGATGGGTCAGCAGCTATTGTCCACTGCATCTTCCTCTTACGCAGACAATTCTTCTCAACTTCTTTCACGATGACCCTGTCCGTCTTTGAGCTATGTTGCAGTCGGTTCTCAACGCTCACCATAATGGTATCAAAGATTGTCGCCACGGCTCTAAAACACCCTGAGGACTGCGTCCTCCTAAAGTCGCGTCTACGATTAGTAGAGACGGCAATAATAGAGTCATCCACGCAACAGGCTGCAGAAGGGCCCCCACTAGAAGAAGATCCTGGCAATAGCAGTGCTAGTGACGTCGCAGACAAGGCAACGTGTAGATTCTCATTAGGAGAAGGAGACAAGAAAGGGACATCAGTCGCAGTTCACCCTGCTGTTAGTGCTTCAATGGCAGTTAGTGCTTTCGATTCTCTGTCGGGCTCCTGAAGAACGCTGCTAGATGCGGTCACTTGCGCCTGGTCGTGGATAATGACAAATGGATAGTCCCTTCCTGCAGTGCTCTCTCATGACGCCTTGGGGAGGGTCCCGGGGCCCTAGAGCCCACTTGGCCATCTAGCTGTGAATTGAGGGCACAGCGCATTGGACGAGGAGGCAGAATTGGTAAGATCAAGCACAAGAGGACAAGGAGGAAAAAGGGAGAACCCAGCCAGTTTACTATCGTTAAGGACGCAGTAGGACTGATCCCCCGCTAACTCAACGTACCGTGCTAGCTACTAAGCTAATAATAATAACGGACCAAAGTTAAGAGAGGCTAATTTTCTCTAGGGCTGCCTCAGCCACCGCCAAGCTCGACCTCCATTCCACGACCCGTCATATACGCCCAACATAGCCTAGATCCTCCCTTTGCTTTCCCGCTAGTTGGCAATAGACCCACTTAATAGTGAGAAGCTGCCGCCGTTGTCTGCTTCGCGAAAAATTGTGCGACGTGTGACCCAACTTTGGGTCATTTAGTAGTCCACTTCGAGGCTTCCCTCGCCTCTTTCCTGCTGCTGATCATCTTCATCTTCCTGTGTCGAATCTTCGTCGTCGTCGTCATCGTTTTGATCCTCATAATCTGAAAATGACAGCGATGACAATGAGGACTCTTCTTCTTCTTCGTCTTCCTCAACAGAGAACCATCGCTCCCTATGTCTTAGCCATTTCTGTCTCTCACCCATTCTGATAGCAGCCTGGACTTCCTGCCATTCGTTGACTGTTAAGCTGGCGTAGTAGTTCTCTTCCTCCGAAAAGCACCAGCGCTCAAAATGGAGATATCTGTTGTGCCGTAGCGCTTCTTTAAGGGAAATTGGGGAAGGCAGGAAGCTCATAATCCTCAGGAGAAGCTCCACAGAGAGATGTAGAGGGGCAGCCACCTCTTCTAGGGTTCTCATGATAAGGAAAGAAGAGATCTCGAACGGCTGGTTGGGGATCTCTCTCGTGGAGATAATTCGGTGCTGAGGGCATACTAGAAGGAACGAGAGAGATCTCAACACGACTGCTGATTCTTCCTGACAGTCATCAGGAAGGAAAGAGAGAGACAGCATCTTGTGCTGGACGTTATTGTTGAAGACTACGAGGTTTCCTTCATGAACGGGCACAAGACCCACTTGTTGGCTCCCTACAAAACCGTCACCTTCGTAGTACGGGAACAATAAGTCCACACAAAGCTTCTCGTCTTCATCTTGCTCTTCTTCCTCCCCCTGCGGAGAGAGTTCCAAATGCTCTTCGACAGGTTCCACCTGCCTGAAGGCTAGCCCTCCAGTAGTGAGGGAAGGGTCAACACGATAGAAGCAAACCCCCACAGCAAGAATATCCTCATGGGGTGCGCCTTCTCTCTTCCACTCTTCCTCAGGTATTTCTTCCCCAGACGTAGCAGAATGTTCCGCCGCTCGAACGATTACCTGTAGCTCACGCTGGCGAAGAGAGAAGCCACAGCAGCGCTCGAACAAAGGGAGTAGAAGAGAAAAGGCTTGAGAAATGGCACCATACATTCCTCCATAGAGCTCCTTTGGAAGGGAAACGATGTCTGACCTAATCTCGGTTTCGCCCTTGTCTGACACCCAAAACATGGAAGGAAGTAGCTGATAGGGAGAGTGCGGCTTCTTCCATCTCAAGCTCTCCGACGCTCTCCAAAGCTCATGAGCCTCTGCAAAGTCCCTGGGATAGCTAAGACCATCTATGTAGGGATAACGGAACGGATCTACGACTGTGTAAGCGTTGGTATCCCTTCCACTAGTTTCCACGTGATTCGCCCTTTCCTGGTCAATGAACAGCTCTCGCAGCCCAGGGCCATGAGAGGCGAGCACAGCGTCCATTTCTCTATTTAGCTTCCCTACTAGGGCCCGCGGAACTATGTTGTCTGCCCAGAGAATTCTAGCACGGTTACTGACGATAAGCTTCTCCTCATATAAGTGCCGCGAGAAGTGCATTTGTCCCATGTCTTGACCTCTAAACTTCAGAATATGTGGTTGACACTGGCGTTGGCTCTCTTTGTTATCAATTTCCTGCCGGAGACCCAGAAGTTTACACTCCATTTCTTTGTCCTGTAGCTCGCCTACTTGATGACGGATTAATACGTCCACTGGCCCTTCAATGGACACACCGGCATGCAAGGCTTGTGGATAGGCTAGCCGCACTCTGCGGGCTTGCTCACTACTCACACCTACGGCTGACCGATAGATAGAAACATATGAGCGCAAAGCCAATGCACAGACCCAAGAGAGAATGTCCAGCGGACCAAATGATAACCCAAAATAACGAGACCTCTTGACTGTTAGTGGGCAACGCTCAACGATCCTCATTCCCCTGTGTTTGGCACTTTAAGTTCCATCTGATGCTTACCACTTCCATCAAGCACTTCCTTTGTAGGATATATTATCTGTCCGTTCCTAGTAAAAAAAGGCGATCTTGACACCGGATCATAGCCAGCACCGATCACGTCGCCCACGGAAAAGGTAAGTGATTTTAAGCTCTCATTGCTGGCGCATTCATTGTTGGGGAAGATCCTCCCCCACAATGAGGCACGAATGCCGGCATCCCTGCGACCATGAAGAAAAATGAGTCTTCGCAATGAACTAGCCGGGCTTCAGTCATTGCTACTTCTACAGAATGTCAGCTCTGTCTGTAACAAGAGTACCAGATAGGACTTGAAGAGGAACACTAGGAAAGGGGTGGAAAGGAGCGGGTATTTTGGTACGAAGAGACGGTCAACTCTCCACACGTATAACGTGCTGCCGAGCTCTTGCTGACCTTGAATAACCTATGCTGAAGCGATTGGCTGGTCGCCTATACCGGTAGGTGAAGATTCCTTCACAAGGAGCCGATGAACCAAAATGGATGTCCTCCGGGTGGTCTTTCTCAGCAAAACCAAGAGATACACTCCAGCGTCTCTCTTCCTGGTCACCTTCGCTTGTCTGAACCTTCAGAATCACGCACTCAAGGTAGTATAAACTTTCAGAGTTCTCCTCACAGCACAGGGGCTTTTCAGAAAGGAGGGACACAATCTTGGATGGATTCGGGCAGCTGCTACGTGTTGCAAGAATCTGCCCATTATTAAAGTCACGATAACGGAGAGAAGGCAGCCTTTGCGCTCCTTGAAAAGCGTCATTCTCGGTGATCTTGAGAGCGTTCTCTTCGCCTTCGCCACTGGGTAGTACATAGTAACGCACCCAATTGGAACGGTCGTAATAAGTCAGTGGCGAGGTTGGAAGCTCCTTTATCACCTTGAGTGCCTGGGTCTGGGCGGCCAAAAGAGTCTCACCATCCAAGCCTACAGGAGACTCTGAGGAGAGAAATAGTGTGGCAATTGGAGGTAAGGATGGAGGATCAATAGAGTTACGTAGAAGATGTTAATCGCCATTGTCATAAAAATCTCTTCTATGAGCTAGCACCCCCATCCTTTACAAAGTCAAGCTATTCATTTTTAGTCCCCCTTGCCTGACACAGTGCAGCTGGCGGAAAGAATACTAAAGCTTACCTGAGGAACGGCTTGGGCGACCGCCACCCCTAATCCTCTTCGTCGCAAGAGCCTGCCCAGCACCCGCACAAGACCGTAATGCTCTTTGCGGTGTCAGGTCTGTTTCACCGCAGCGGAAAGTAGACACCAGAACATAGGCATGCATAGGAGAGATCCCGCTGATCCCCACAGCGTGTAGGTAGAGCATCGCCTGTGCTGCTTTGGAGGAGGTGACAGCCTGGTGCCAATCCTCTTCTTTCCTAACTCTTTTTAATAAGGCATCTATTCTCTCTCTCTCGCTCTTTGGAGGTGTATATCCTATCAACGGAATTTCATCCTCCAAAAAGGTCCATAAGTCCTCCTCATCCTCCTCGCTGTCGTCTATCTGCTCTTTGTTTCCTGCTGTCTCATCCTCTTCGCTTATTGTCCCCTCATCCATGCTTTCTTCCCCAGACTCTTGGCCAATGTGACCCGCAAGACCCAGGATCAACCCTAACTGCTGCCCACAGAACTTTAGTGCTGCCGCCTTGAGCCAGTGAAGAAGTTTCAACCGAGGCTTCGACGACGAATCATGTGTAATGTCAATGGAAGGATTGTATTCGTTGGATAGCGTTGCATATAAGGCGAGAAGTACGTTCGAAGACCCCACGGCCTTTAGGCTCCAAAGTAGCTCTAGCACAGCTTCCAGGACTTGCCGAGTCATCATAGGAAGCGTGTCGTGAAGAACCTCTCCGAGGAACTCAGGTGGGAACGAAGCACCATGCTGGCAGAGTTTGAAAACCAAAGTGAGTGCAGATCTCGCGTCTACCTCCCAGGCTGCTCCGTCGAGCCCGGCTATATCATAAAAGACAGCTCTCCGCTGTAGGAGCCCATGTCCAATGAAAGAGGAAAGGGACGACATGGCCTCAGGTTCCTTGGCCATCTGGGAGGTGAAAAGAGGGTGGTGAACTAAGCTAAGGCAGGCGCTGAGCACAAGCTGGTTAGATGTTGGATAAAACCCGTCAAACCAGTGGGAGTCCCATCGTTGCACGTACTCCAGCATTGGTTGCAGCTGTTGCACCAGATGGGCAACGAAATCCTTCCGCTCTAGAAGGTGACGCATTCTCCAAGCGTTCTTACCTACGGCAATATAGTGCAGAAAGCTCACAAGAGACCAACCCCTTTCTGGTTTACCTACTCCGTCTTCATCAATGTCCGTCACCGGTTCGGTTGTCTGGGTGCCAGCAGATCGGTAAAGTGCGTCCAAGAGAGGCTCTTCTAGCACCGGCGAGTATGGAACACTAGCTCGGGCGAGGATGCGCGTTAGATTTCGCTGTAAACAAAGGTTCCAGTCGTCAGAAGGCTCCTCGTCTATAAACAGGTCTAGATGCCTGCTAAAGAGGTCAGCAAGTAGTTGTCGCTCCTTTCTTCCTTCAAGGATGGGGTGCACAAGATTGTGAATGACGGGTAGCGATGAGCAAGTATCAGACACTTCCCCAGCGAGTGCGTTTGGTGAGGCGGACGGGAAAGACTGAAGCGAGTCGACAAGGAAACATCGATGAGAGACAAGCGAGAGTAGGCGCTCGTGGATAGTTGCCACTTCTGCTACTAGTCCCCAAAGAAATTGCAGCAGCTCATGCTTGTCCTCCACTCCTACAGAAGGGAAGATCGGAGTCGAATGCGAACGGTCTTGCAGTCGCGGGGAGTATTCATCAGAGGGAGCAGTAAACGTTGCAAGATTGGCGGCTATGGCCCTCACTGCCGCGTGGGCTAGCTCTTGAGTCTTGGTCTGTACGACTCTCAACCTATCGGTCTGCTTGACTAGACTGGTTATTTGCTGTGACAGCGTCTTATCGGTCTTCGTTTCCGTAGTTGGTAATGATGGCGTAGAAAGCCTGGGTGGTAGCTCTGCGCAGGTAGAGGGCGTCTCAGGCTGATAGACATGGTCCAACAGATACTTTCCGCTGGAAAGCACTCTAGGTCCAAGTCTGAAAGCAAGGAGAGTGCTACCGTATCTCATTGTCTCAAGTCGCTCGGCTTCAATTGTTCCTCTCACCAGCTTTGAAGGTCCACATTGTGGATGGAGTTTGAGCAGTAGATCTTTACACAGATCCACGAGCCGGGAGAAAAATATAGCGCCTCCAGCAGGCGAGAGAAGGGAGGACGTACCCAATGTCGTGAGATGAGGAAGGTAGAACTCTAGGGGCAGCGCGTTCTGATCGGGACTTGTCGTGGAGGGTCGCAGCATCTTATCTAGTGTGAGCTCCACGCAGGGACAGAGGGGTAACATTTGACGTAGGCTCTCCCTCCTTGCTTGCCTCCTCTTCCTCTTCCTCGGAGATGTAATATAGGTCGTGATGCACCTCTAAGATCCATGAAAGTCCCTTCTCTCTGTTCTCGACACCAGTAATTAGATGGCCAAGGACTTCACGCATAACCTTCCGCCATGCCTCAGAACCTTCATGTTCAAAGTAGCGACGGAGAAAGGGGCTAAAGGCGCTGATCAGTCTCCAGGCAGTAGCGTGGACGCCTAGGTCTCGTCTCACAAACCAATGTTGAGGGACGCTGGGCATAGAGTCATCCCAGTAAGTTTGGTGTGGACTTAGCTTCTTTAAACTCTGAAGGCGGAGCCACACCTCAAACAGGCCCTCCTCTGATTGCCAGTCTTTATCAGGCTGGCGCCGTGAAGACGTAAATCTGAAGAATGGCGCTTTGGTTAAAGGAAGGTGACGCTCGTCTTCCCAAGGTTCAGTCTCTTCTCTCGAGCCCTTTGCCTCTTGGTGATAGGCCTTGCGTGCCCGCAACAAGTCCAAGCTCGTGACAATCAGGTTAGCATTGGCCTCACTCTTGTCAGACTCGTCCTTCAGCTTCACTTCTTCCAGAAACTGGAACAAGGAGGCAAAGGCCAACCCAACATCTCGCAGAGTTCGCAAGTCCACCAGAGGATTGTCTGGATGACTTGTCTCCTCAGCATTAGAGGTGAAGTCAGCGAGGGAGAAAAGCTGCGCCATACTTTGAAGCAATGGCCTGGCGCCCAGGAAAGCAAATAGCAGCTTCACTTTCTGCTCTTCCTCGTCATGACTGCTTTCATCTGCAGCTCTCTTCCCTTTTCCCTTCTCTGGTCTATTGATAGTGGACCCCCCCTGGCGCTCGTTTTCCTTCCCTGTCTCCATGGCGCATATCGATCTTCCCGTGTCTGAGGAGAAGAGTCTGGACTCAAAAGGTCGGATCAGTTGTAAGTAAGAGCAGATGTCCGCTAGAAGATCATTGACTTCAGCTTTGTATGACCCTCGCTCTCTCTCCTTATTCTCTACCAACAGGACAGCCCGGTTTGCCACCTCTTGCGCTTTGGCTGTGTATTCATCTAGGCGGTCAAAAGCTCGGGTCCAGGATTCGCCGCTCGGTGCCCATCTCTTACTTGGCCACACATTCAGGCCGCTCGCAGTGACGCCGTGCCAAGAGCTGGTCTCTGTCGAGAGATCAGATGCTATTGTCGTCCGTGTCACGAGCTCAACCTTCATCATCCCTTCCATCCCATCTTCTTCTTCTCCCTCTGACCTGTGAATGTTGACGTCCATCTTCTACTGACGCTGCGTGGCAGCCCGTAGCGGCCGATCGGGAGGATGATGGCGGGAGACGGAGCTGTCGGGCCTGCTACAGGTCAAGTAACGTGGCCATCTGGTGAAGTGGGCGTGGAGATCCTGAAGGGATACCGCGATGAGCTATCCTCAGAGAGGAGGGCTGATAATTGAGAGAGCGAGAGAGAGAGAGAGAGCGAAGAGAGAGCGAGAGAGCGAGAGAGCGAGAGAGAGAGAGACCGAGCGAAGAGAGAGAGAGAGAGCGTGCGCGCGCGCGCGAGAGAGAGAGAGACAGAGAGAAAAAGACAAGGAGAAGCAGAGGATGGAAGCGTTGATGCGCGGGAAGCAGCTTTAAGATCATCAGAACCCTCACGAATCCATGGCCGTTAGCGCCCACTCAGCACCCACACCAATTGCAGTCCTCCTCCAGGACGCTCTGCAGACCTCCTCCAGGGGCTAATAGTAGGCATGAAGAAACGGGTGGAAAGGTGTGGCGTGGGTGTGAGCGTGTAACGACCGAACGAGGAAAAATAGAGGAATGGCCTGTCTCTTAGTTCTGCTGCATGCGGCCTGCCCCTAACATTCATTCTTCCCCTGCGTCGCACTCTGCTCTGCCCCTCATCATCAGCAGCAGTGAGCAGTAGCCGTAGAACAGAGAGAAAGAAGAAGTTGGAGCAACAACCTCTTCTGGAGAAGTCGAAGAAGAGAAGAGCTGCTCCGATCGTCGTTTGTTTGGTCCATCCTCTTGACTTTCCTCGCCTTGGACTTGCATGTGTTGGTTCGACGTTTGAAGGCCTCTTCTCTCTCAATCTCTTACCCAGCACCCGCTCATCAGCAGTAGCACGGACGGCTCTTACTACTATTCTTCTAGCCCTCTGTGTTTATCTCTACATTTATCCTACTACTTTCTGGGACCCACTACTATCTGCGTGATGGTCTGGGTGGAAATCGTCATAGGAGACGTGCGATGTCGCCAATGACTCAGCACCAAAGCGCTGATGGAATCAAGGGAGCGAGAAGAACAATCTAGGAAGGCATCATCAGACAAGACCCAGTGTTTCTCTCCGGAAGTAAGATTTAACTGACGATGGATAACAGAAGAATGGGCTGATATATCGGCGGTTTCTCTATCTTGCTAGATTGTACAAAGAGATGATACCGGGGCCAGACGTGAAATGAGGACCAACGGTACCGGGGACAACGTAAAAGACGACGCTCAACGGAAGACCGACAAAGCTATTATTCACATGAGGAATAGCATCTCCACCGCAGATGATGCCTATCTAAGGAAAAGCGACGGACGTACGACGAGAGAGGAGGACGCCGCTGGTGCCGGCAGCGGTAATGTCGTGATGCGGCCGAAGAAGACGAAGGCCTTGGTAGCCGTCACTAGAGCGATAGAGCTGTCAGAAGAAGAAAGCACAGTCACGCTGATGTCCAGATTTCTAGGAGCGAACTTCTTTCAAGCCTGGGTGCGGCACCGACAGCTCCTGACACGAATTAACCTGCTAGGAACCGCCCTGCACTTCGTCACAGGCTATTTTCTACTTCTCTCCGACGCGAAGGGGACAACAAAACTCCTTGTCTATTGGGCTGTGGCCTTCCCCTGCGTGGTCTCCCTCGCGTTTGAGGTTGGCTCTATCATGAACCTTACGCTTATCCGCCAGTGTCTGTCTATGTTTGACACGTGGTGGTTTTTGACCGAAACTCTTCTCCTGACCGTCACTCTACCTTTCGCACTCTGTCTAGAGAGCTGGGCTATTTTTTATAGCGCAAACCTCTTCTTTGGAGTCTGCGCCGCCTTTCTATTCTATGACAGCCTCCCGCTTGCAGCGCGGAAGAATGTTCGCATTCCGCTGCTCATTAGTTCCTTCTTCTTTCTCTCACAGTTCAGCATTATTTACGCAGAACTGTCACCAAATATGTGCTACTACCGCTTCGATGCTTCTGATGGCCTAGTCTTGGGAGCTGCTACTTGTCCAGGCAGCAGGCTAAGGGCCCAAAGAAAGCCCTGGAGCATCCAGCTCTTTGACTTCTGCATCAACCGCTTCATCACCCTGACCATCCTCACCTTCAAGTTTACCTTCTTTGCCTTCAAAAACCCTGAGGACTGCGTGTTGATAAGGTCAAGAGTTAGATTAGTTGAGACACTAGTATTAGACGAGAAAACTCCTCAAGAACAAGAGGCTAGCGCCCAGACAGCAGCAGCACCAGGACCTGGGGCATCCCGTGAGCGAAAGGGCATAAGGAGGATCAGACCCGCAGCAGAAGAAGCAGGTGTAGGAGCAGGGACAGCAACGAACGACGAAAGAGACTCAGTTGTGCCAGAGGCTCCGATGAAAGTCGTCTCAATTGACAGCAGCAGCAGAGACCAAGCGGCGCCTTCTTTAGCACCGATGCAGGGAAGTTCCCTTGAAGAGAAGCTGGTTGGCGGCCCATCTGGACACCATGGACAACAAAAACAGACCAAGAGAGGAAGCCAAGCAACTACTCCTAACAATCCTCTTAAAGGCGACAACGCGCATGCAACCATAATAGACAAAGCGGCTGAACATCTGCACCACCCCGGAGGAGAAACCTCAAAGGTAGAAGTAGCAAACGGAGTATCAAGAACAGTAGTAGCTCGAGCAGAGAAGAAAAAGACCATCGTAGCAACGACTCAACACCGCCAACTGACAGTGGAAGAAAGCCAGACGA
>FLMG01004424.1:24345-40697 GCA_900088475.1 Hyphochytrium catenoides
TGACGCTTCTCCTGCCGAGTACGTTGTACCTTTGTCTGCATAACTCCTCAATGATGAACCGCTTCATCGTGAAGGAGTGCCTGACAATGTTTGACACGCGCTGGGTACTGTTGGAGGCAACACTCTTCTCCGCATCCCTGCCTATTGTCTTCTGTCAGCGAGGCCACTGGACAATCCTCTCTAGTTCTTGCACTCTCCTAGGCATATGTGCTGGTTATCTCTTCTATGATAGTTTGCCCCTCGCCGCAAGAAAGGCATTCCGCTTTTCCCTGACCATCTCGGCATTCTTTTACATCTACATTCTGACCACGCTGTACTCCGGAACCCTACGGAATATGTGCTACTACCGCTTCCGGCTGGATGAGACAGGTCATATCACTGCCACACGAGGCATCCAAACTCCCGATAGTACTATCGAGAGCGGCTTTGAAGATCCTACTAGTTCTGATTCCTGCGGACAGGCAAGCGGCACAGGGAGTTCTTTCTCGCTAACTCTGTCCGTCTTTGATTTCAGCTTGAATCGTCTATCTACGCTGACCATTCTAACGTTGAAGATCATGGTCTCTGCCCTTAAGCATCCGGCAGACTGCGTCCTAGTAAAGTCGCGCATGCGGCTAATCGAAGGCACTCCAATATTGCATTCCGTCTAGCACTGGTGCTGCTGGTGCCTCGAGCACTTGAAGAATGCGGGAAGAAGGGTGACAAATATTGTAGAAGGATCAGGAGTGTGGATCGTAAGCAGTGGGCTATAGATGGCTCAGCTTTCAAGAGATGCCGTGAAGAGTACGGCCAATGCGTGAGCACCTTACATCGAAGCATAAATCCGACCAAAGAAGAATGAGAAAGAGGGCAGGAAAAAGGAGACTTCTTTTCAGCTTAACCTCTGCCGCGCAACAGGAGATGAAATGACACTGATCTCGGGTCCCATGTATCTCTGCTTTTACCCTCTCTCCCCTCTCGCTCGTCCTTCTCTCTTTCGCTGTCATCTTCTCCTTCTTTCTCGTGCTGTCTTCTCTTCATAGTAAGCTGTTTCCTTTTAATGAAAGCAATTGTTATCCTTGTATCGGGCTGTATCATTAATAGACCTCACCCCAGCGCGGGAGACTCCCGGCACTGTCTTAACTCTTCAAACACTTTCATAACCTTGGACGTCACAGCGAAGGCCGCAAGTATTCAGGATTGGGTGTCGGATATTTAAGCTCGGCATAATCATATCCGACACACAACCCTAAAGAGAGAGCATTGATACTCAGTATAGTACTGAGAACGGCATCAGCAGTGCCTCGGGTTCCCCGATGTGTCTCCAGCGCAAGCGCAGCCGCTTCCTATACTTTGCTAAGGGACAGCCTCCCGTCTGGCAGTGGGTTTTGGGGCTCCCATGCTTATAGCACACAGCAAACGATCCTCTGCCACCATTAGAGGTAATGAGAACCACTTTCAACTCTGTTGCCTCAGTTTACACGTGCCAACCACCGTCAGTCTCTCATTTTATGGCGATAGACCGTCCGCTTGTGTAAACAAAGGCCATCGTCTCAGGGATCTCAAGCTGGGTGGTGTTTGTCGCCCCACCATCATCCCTATGGAGATCTACCAGCTTCTTTCTGGGAGAGAGAAACAAAGAGTGACGTCGTTCAGGCCAGCCTGACAACAAACCTTCCTGTTGTCATCTGCTTCCTGCATCTCAGAGTCTCTCTCTTCTCTCTTCCGTCCGCTTGCGTCCAGAGCTTCACCATCCAACCAACCAAAGTGATGATGTGATGATGCACTGATCAACTGACAAAGATCACAAGATCGCTGACGTGCCGATGTACAAACCCGACACTGAGGATCAGATAAAGATTATTTGAGATGATTATCACTCATTCGGTTCTGAAATCTGCGTTTGAGTTCAGGGGGTTGATCTGTACATCATTGTGGTTGTAGTTGTGTGTAATTCAAAGCAAGTGTGTACCCTTAAGCGCCATAGGCAGGAATGGACTGTATGTGCGTTGTACGATGTATGGCTCGCCCAGGTCTGGTCTATGACCGCCATCAACATCGAAATTTATTGCAAAGCTCATAATTCTTAGCTTCTGAAGCTTCAGAATGAATCTCCGTCTTCATCATCATCGGACACGATCTGCTTTTATGCCTGCGGCTTCCTAGTGTCTGGCTGCAGAGTTAACTTTGCCATGGAAAGAACCCCATGGAGTCCAGGACTAGGTGCGCCTTGAAGCGATGGCGAGGCTCATGACTAAGAAGTAGGTAGAGACCATGCTCTCAACTGCAGTAAGTGGAGCTGGAGGCGGGGAGAACTAGGAGCAGTTGCAGGAAAGATGGCAGCGGTCGGGGTACGTACTGGAGTTCTCGCACTATCCGGTTGGCGCATTTCTTTGACTGACATTTGGATCTGAACGTACTTAGGGTGTTGGGGGCGCTGTCAAGCGCCCTGACAAGAAGCACCCTTTGCTAAAGCAATTTGTCGAGGAGAATGACCAGCCCCTCAAAATCAGCAGCATCAACTTTGGCCTCATGTCCATCGTGGACATGATGCGTTGCTCTGAGTTTCATGTGACCTCCAGGTAGCCGCGTCTCTTGTTTGCAGCTGCTTATCCTAGCGTATGGCTCATGAGTCCGTGTCGCTTCGGGTCGTGTTGCTACAAATGGAGAACACATTTCTGCTGCTAACCCGTATTGTGTCTACGCTGTCGCGCCAGGGATCTCTACGTAATGCCATCTAGAGGGCCAGCTACCAATGGTGTAAACGATCCGCGGCTAGGAGTGAGTGACAAGAAGTCCTTGTGCCAGACATGTCATATGAAGCTGGCGGACTGTACCGGGCACTACGGATATATCAAGCTAGAGCTCCCAGTCTTTCACATCGGATTTTTCAAGCAATGTCTCAATATTCTTAGCAACATATGCAAAACGTGCAGTAGGGTCCTCCTTCCTGAGGATGAGAGAGAAACCTATCTTAAGCGCATCAGGGATCAACGAGGTGATGCACTGAAAAAGATGGCAATCAGGAAAAGGATAACCGATAGGTATGAAGCTCAATAGTGCTTAGGCTTACGCTACCATCCTTCTGTCGCTCCCCTGCAGACACTAAAAGTGCATGCTTCTGCCTGCATCTGCTTCTCGTCACGGTGCCCGCTGCTTCCCGCCTATACTCTATGGTCCTCTAATTCCGGATAATGAGGCCATCGCCAGTTGGCCTTAGCTGCTGCAACAATATTTCTTCGCCTCATACCCTAGGATCCTTCACTGTCTGTCTGTGACCTTCGTCCGTGCCTTGCTCCCTAACTGGTGCTACCTGAATATCCTTAGATGCAAGAAAGTCAGGCAGTGCCCATATTGCAACGCGCTCAATGGCCAGGTGAAGAAAGTGAATGGGGCTCACTCGTTGAAAATCGTTCACGACAAGTACCGAGGTAAGCTAGGAGGATCTAGAAATTAAGATGGATTGGCTGAAAGGCTGGGGTGTGGACCAGAGAGCTGGGTAAGAGAGTTAGGCTGAGAAAGCGTTGAGATAGCGTTGATCAAGGTTGACCCAAGAACACGTAGAAGCTGTTAATAGGGAGGTGCAAGGACCGAGAACATGCCTTTGGCCCACGCCAATATTGACTGACGGTTCTTACACGTGCACCCACACCTTTTCTGTGTATTCGCTGATCTTTCTTGCCGTCCCCCCGCCCTTTTAGGGAAAGATGCAGAAGATGTCAAATCTGCATTCTTTAGCGAGTTCTCTGAGGCGACTCGGCATAATCGGGAGCTGGGCAGCCACCTTTCTAAGGCGCAGGAGGATCTCAACCCAGCTTTAGTTCAAAAGCTCTTTGAGGGCATCATTGATGAAGACTGTGACTTACTATGGACAGATCCCGCAACGGGTAAAAGCAGCGTTAAACACTCTCGTTTCTCGCTTCCGCTTCGTCCTTCATATTCCTAGTCAAGTGGTTTTCACTTCTTCATAAGTATCCGCGTTCTCATTGGTTCGGGCTTCGGGCTCAGCAATACCGATAGCCAATTTGTTAGCCGTGTATGACGGCTTCTCATTGTCGTTGCCACTTTTCGGTGGTCTATTCTCCTGAACTCTACTGCCAACTGACTCTTTCTCATTTCTTTCTCCAACCGTGTTGCCTCTTTATTATACGTTCTGACGCCACTTCGGAACCTTTAGGTCGCCCAGAGAATTTGATTCTCCAAGGTGTCCTGGTCCCCCCTGTTGCCATCAGACCATCTGTCAGCATGGACACAGGAAATAACGAGGATGACTTGACTGTCAAGCTGCAGGTTAGAGACTGAAAATGCTGGGCACGATACGATTTCAAGGATGGGGGGATTTGCTACAGGGATCAAATTTAGGATGAGCCCTTCTCGCTGACATCCTTCATCTAGGAAATCATTCACCTGAACAATGCACTACGGACGGCTCTTCAAAAGGGTGCCTCGATGAAGATGGTAATGGAAAACTGGGATTTCCTGCAGGTAAAGAGCGCGTTATATATAGCAACCAAACTGCTTTCCAGGCAACCATCTACTGTGTGAAAGTTTTTTCGTCTCTACCACCTTCCCATTCCTGCCAATCAACACTGTCATTTTCTCTGTAATAGTCCTCTTTGCTCCAGAGGTGCATATGCATGATTGCTCTGTGCTTGCTCAGCCTACGCTTCGCATTTGTAGGTGCAAGTGGCTCAGTATTTCAACGGTGATATGCCCGGTCTCCCGAGACAGTTAGGCAGTAAACCGATACGCGGACTCTGTCAACGTCTGAAGGGGAAACAAGGAAGGTTTAGGGGCAACCTATCGGGGAAGAGGGTAGACTTTTCAGGAAGAACGGTTATTTCCCCTGATCCCAACCTGCGTATTGATCAGGTACTCTCGTCTTACCGTTTCTTTTGTCGGATCGACAGTCTTCTGACATTTCCTTCTACTTTGTGCGTCAACCGCTCGCTTTGCATCTCCCTGTCCTTTTGACCAGGTGGGAGTTCCTGAGCACGTTGCGAAAACAATGACATTCCCGGATCGAGTGAACCGGTACAATATTGAAAAGCTAAGGAAATGCGTGATAAATGGGCCGGAGAAGCACCCTGGTAAGGAAGAATTGGGAACAAACGCTCCTACAATAGCAATGGCTCCAACAAGAGGGAGATGGGAGCGGTTGAGGCGAGGGAACGGCTTTCCGTGAAAGGAGACTCACCTTTTGGCTTGTACCTTATAAGCGCATCATCTCTTTCTCTTAGTGGCAACACTGACCTCTTTTGCACTACAAACAGGCGCCAACTTCATTCGCCCGGCTGAAGAAGGTTCCTTTCCTCGCTCTCTTCTATATGGAGACCGGGTCCGTCTGGCGGAGGAGTTGAAGTTTGGCGATGTGGTTGAGCGACACATGGCTGACGGCGACATTGTCTTGTTCAATAGACAGCCATCCTTGCACAAGATGTCGATTATGTCACACAGGGTTAAGGTGAGCCTATCGCAGGTTGCTAGAGGGCTCTGAAAGGAGCAATAAGAAGATTTGGAGGTGGAACGGTCCCACCAACAAGTATTCGACCTACGTGCAGTCCGGAGTTTGGTGCCCGATGCTCTCCTCATCTGTATGCCACTTCTTGGTCTTCTATTGATTGTAGGTTATGCCATGGCGCACATTTCGCTTCAACGAGTGTGTCTGTGCTCCGTACAATGCTGACTTTGACGGAGATGAGATGAACCTCCACTTGCCACAGACAGAGGAAGCAAGAACGGAGGCAATAGAGCTGATGGGCGTTCAGCAGGTAAGGCAGCTTACTGCACCCCTGTCCCTTCCCGAACCATGGGTCCCATCCCCACACTCCCTAGTGATCCACCCTGTTCCGCTCCTTTTCAGGTGTTAGTTCTCTTGGTTCTTAGACAGCCTTGGAGTCTGTTCGTCTCTGCTCTGCATTGCATCGCTAAGCCCTGCGCCGCTAATGGTGCAATTGTTTGCCCTTATCCTTGCCTAAATGTCTAACGGCTTCCGTTTGTATAGAACTTGATCACTCCTCGCAATGGAGAACCGCTTGTAGCTGCCACTCAGGATTTCCTTACGGCTTCCTACCTTTTGACTCAAAAGAATGTCTTCTTTACGAGGTACGATAGAGTTTCGCTTCCTCGTCGTGATATCCATGGCCTTTTTTCAGTGCTCTCTCTGAAATGGATAGCTTACAACTGAGCTCACTCTGATCTTCCTCACTGATTTGTCGCTCAGGGATGAATTTTGCCAGATTGTCTCCTATCTTTCTGATGCTGGGGAGGAAGTGGATATCCCTCCTCCTGCCATACTTAAGCCTTATCAGGTAAAGACGACGGTCGTTATATGGACACGCTATCGGTTCGGTATCTAAGCAGTGTCGGGCTCATCCCTGTCTATGGACATTCTTCGCTGTTACACTCTCTTGTTTCCTCTCTCTCTCTCTCTCTCTCTCTCTCTCTCTCTCTCTCTCTCTCTCTCTCTCTTTCTTTCACACTCTCTAACGCTATCTCTCGCAACTCTTTTTTCCTCAATGTCCTTCATGGTAGTTGTGGACGGGAAAGCAAGTAATGAGCATGCTCGTCTGCCCGCGTAACTCCGACAAGCTCTCCGTAAATCTGGAGCTGAAGGAGAGGAACTACAGTGGGAGCGGGCTGTACATGGTAAGTGACAGAGGACGAACCTGGTTTCTAGTTGCTAGCTCTTATCGTACTAACACTTTCTCACTGCGTTTCAGTGCAAGAATGATGGCTATGTGTGCTTCCGTGACAGTGAGCTTGTGTCTGGCAACTGCGCAAAGAAGACCCTAGGTGATGGGACAAAGAAAGGTCTCTTCTATGTCCTCGTAAGGGATCACGGCAATGCAGAGGCTGCCCGCTGCATGAACCGGTAGGGCATGGATCTCCCTCTATCTGTCGTGACATTACCGTCTTAAGGCTCTATTTTTTGTCCTCACAATATCACTTTAGTATCTTGCATTCAGAGGTCTGTGACCTCTATGAACACTTCGCCTCTTCCCTTCATAGCTGTGAGCTCGCTGCGTTTCTTTACCTGGCTCTCTCCATTATGACGCCTCACGCGTCTGACTACTTTCACTTCAAGACTGGCCAAGCTCGCCGCCCGTTGGCTCGGCGGTCATCGCGGGTTTACGATTGGTATCGATGATGTCACGCCTTCCGAGGAGCTAAAGGAGAAGAAAAGAGAACTTCTGGATAACGGGTACAAGAGGGCGAACGAGACCATTACAGCGTATAGGAAAGGTATGGTCCAGGCTGTTCAAGGGTTCATGAGGCCTCACACAGTATGATTGAAGAGAGCAAGACTGCGAGACAGCTTGTTTGACAGTCTCTCTTACTTCCCCTCAACAGTGGCTTGTAGTGATGCTTTATGGTGTCTGCTTTCTCCTTACGTTCAACGACTCTCAACTTTTTCAAGCTTTTTGGCGTGTACTATCAAAAATGTCCTCATCGTGTCATCTTGTCTGGCAGGGCAATTGACGCTGAAAGCGGGCTGTGACAGTCTTCAGTCGCTGGAGAGCGAACTTAACGGGCTTCTTGGCAAGTTAAGAGAAACAGCAGGAGGAGAGTGTATGAAGGCTCTTCCTTTCCATAATAACCCAAGGTGAAGCCTCTGCCCCATTTGAACCTATCTGAAGTTCGTCCATAGCTTTGTCGACTCTTTCAATTTTTAAAAGCCGTTGCTTGCAGTCTTGCTCCCATTCTTCGCCATATCCTGGTCTTCCTTCTCATGTCTTTTGGTCATGATGTAGTGCTGTACAAAACGCTGATGATTTGGAGCACAATCTGTCTGCCATCACCTTTTGTTCTTAGTCTTTCCAATGTGGCTCCGTATCCATTGCCCCTTCCCTATGATCATGATCGGGTCAGCTAAGTATTGTGAACCTGTCATAATCTTCAGAATCATGGCTGAGTGCGGCTCAAAGGGTTCCGCGCTGAACATTTCCCAGATGGTTGCCTGTGTAGGGCAGCAATCAGTTGGAGGTGAGCTACTCCTTTTCTGTGCATGGTCTCTTCTTTGTCTTCTCACCTATTCGTAGCTCTACTATTTAACCGTTGTATCTGATGGGCCTGCTTTCGCTGATGTCCCCCGTGGCTTTGCCTTGCTAACCCGATATCCTTCCCTGATCTTCTCATCTGTGTGCGACCCTATTATAAGTAGCTCTTATCTTTTATTAACACTTCCGATGCTGGTAACTTCTCCATCAGGCAAACGTATCGCGGAAGGCTTCATCAACCGCACGCTCCCACACTTTATGCCCTTTGCCCTCCACGCTGCCGCCAAGGGATTTGTGGCGAACTCCTTCTACTCAGGCTTGACTGCTACGGAGTTCTTCTTCCACACTATGGGAGTAAGTTGTTTAGAACATTTCAAGAATGTGATGGAGCTTGAACCATATCGGCCGTAACGAGTTGGAAAGAGGCAGAGCAAGGGATGATAGTGTTGTCCTAACTATGAGGAGGCAGCCAGGAATTCGTAGAAGGGAGTGGCGAAAGGTCACTAGGACAACAAACGTGGCAGCTTAAAGCTAGTAAGTCCCGATGCTCTGTATACTCACTCGTTGCCTACCGTGGACTTGCAGGGCCGAGAGGGTCTGGTGGATACAGCTGTGAAGACAGCAGAAACAGGTTATATGGCCCGAAGATTGATGAAAGCATTGGAGGATCTCTCTGCTCAATACGATAAGACTGTCCGGAACTCGGAGGGATCTGGTAAGCCACAGGCGATCGCAATGATCTCTGGGTGTCTTCTTCCTAAATTTTGCGTGTGTCCTAATAACGTGCATGTTACTCCGCCTTGGCAGCTAACAATCTGACTCAGTGGCGCCCTGTCACCATTTTCAAGTCTTTTCATGCAGGCCATTGTCCGCACATCTTCCCTTAGTCTACTTTATCCTTGAAATTATCAGTAGAGATGATTCAGTAAGAGCTGGACATCCGCTCCCCGCTCTAACGTTTGTGTTCCATCTAGTGGTACAATTCACCTACGGTGACGACGGTCTGAATCCCTCCTATATGGAAGGAGATGACAGGCCAGTGGACTTCCAGAGACTTCTGAAGCATGTTCTTGGTAGGCTTGGCTTCTTCTTCTCCATCCTTCGTTCCTACTTTTCTCTGCAGATGGCACTCGTCCACTCATTATACCCCTCGCTGGCGCTGTTTAAGTTCTTGATGATATAAAGCACTACGACTTTCGGGTTTTATGGGCGTGTTGCTTTCTGACGCATTTTGTCTCCTCGATACCTTCTCTAGCATCTGACCTGGACCCTAGAGGGCAACGTCTCACTGTTGCGGAGATTAGAGCGATGGGGAAGGCCACCGTGCAGAGCTCTCGCTTTCAGCAGCTCCTTCCTGAGGTGCGACCTCTACGTGCCTAACAATATTGTCCAGAGGGCTTGTTCAACGCGCGCTCCTATGCCCTGTACACTCTTGCCTTAACCTCACACATGTGTGGATCGTTGGCTTACATTCTCCCTTCACCTTATCAGGGAGCCAAGTTTCTTGAGGAGGTGAAGGACTTCTTTGAAGGTCTGGCTTCCTCGGTGGAGAAGATGTTTGTCGAGGTTGGTGTAGGGATCGGAGAGAAGGAGATGAAAGACAGCAATAAGAAGGAGAAGAAGAAGGGAAAGGGTGCAGCCACTTCTGTCGCAACATCCATGGTGGAGCCAACCACGGTCGGTTTCGATTGGAGGAAGAAGAAGCAGCAAAACGTGGCCACGACGAAGAGATGGATAGAGAATGCAGGTAAGGTTCCTCACCAATCCGTCCTCCACCTAGTCGGCTGATCGCCACGTATCCTCCATGGATAGCTCTTCCAACGTCAGCCTCCTATCAAGAGGCTGGAGAGCTAATTGTAGACAACCTTCACCGCTACACAGCCAGACAGCTGGGGGAGGTGGTGGAACGTGCGTTACAACGCTACTTTAGAGCTGTGATGGAGCCTGGAGAGGCTGTGGGAGCCATTGGAGCTCAGAGTATCTCGGAGCCAGGTACGAACAGGAATGAGATATAGAGGCGCGCTGGTGTGCCTCTTGAGAAAGTTATTGCGATAGAGTACACGGGTAACACTTGCATTGCCGCTGGATGGAGGCAAGGGATAAGAGGGCTTACCCAGAATAGTTTATCTACCAACGCCGCGATTGACATTCTCTCTCGCTTTTCCCTCTTGGCCTAAACTTGCTTAGGCACCCAAATGACGCTAAAAACTTTCCACTTTGCTGGTGTTGCCAGTATGAATGTGACTCTTGGTGTCCCTCGTCTGAAGGAGATTATTAACGCAAGGTGAGCCAAGAGGCATGGCACATAATAGTAAATCTGCCAATCTCCACCTCTAGCCCTAGCATCTAGAATCGGCTTCTCAAATTTTGCTCTCTCCAAGAGAAAATCCTCTTTCGTCGGATCCAGCCTTTCAGGATCTTTTTCTTTCTTCTTCTGTTGCTCTCGAGAATAGTCTTATGGGTAGTATTCATCCAGCTAGAGGCCACCCGTTACCTACCATTTGCCTGCATTCTATTTTCACCCTGCACCTCTGGATCATCCGTCCTTAACTTACCAATCAATCTCTCAATTTATCTTCAGTAAAACCATCAGTACCCCGATCATCACAGCCTCGCTGGTCTGCAAGGACGATGAACGATCAGCTCGGATTGTGAAGGGAAGGATAGAGAAAACAACCTTGGGAGAGGTAAGCTCGACCCTCAATGACCACGTGGCTCAACCCGTATATTATCTATCGAGATGATCTATCTTCCTTCTTCACTCTTTTGCCCGTCTGCTAATCGCTACGCCGTCCTAATGCAGGTTGCTGAATACATAAAAGAGGTGTTTGCACCTGAGCAGGCTTACGTCTCTGTCCAGCTAGACATGCAGGCCATTGAACAGCTGCATCTCAATATCTCTGCTCAGTCTGTGAAGCAAGCCCTATTGAAGGGCACTGGCACCAAGACTGGAAGCATCATCAGGTTGATTCTCGTTTCAACTTCACTCTGCCTTCGTTCTTTCTCTCCATAGGCTGTATATCCACATTTAGCTCTCATCTTCTCCTGCTTGGCTATGTACTCCTCCGCTGCATAGTACAGAGCGATGTTCCGTTTTCTGGGCTTCTTGTTGCTCAAGGTTCTGATGGCTGGCCGCTAGTAACTCTTCCTTGTGGTGTCTCTCCTCCTGCCTCGACCACCGATTGGTGTGCTTCCTCTTTGTGCGAGATCTCATTGTTGATTTTCCTATACCAGACATCTGAAAGAGAAGGATATCTTGCTTGACCCTCGGAGACCAGGGAAACTTAAGATTTTGCCCCCAGAGGTGAAGGGTGCCCGAGCGCTTCCCCAGCGTGGCGAATACTTCCACGTTCAAGCGCTAAAGGCCGTGCTGCCTCAAGTTATCGTCTGTGGTAAGTCACACTCAGCTTCTGCGGCAAAACGCTGCCATCAACAACCTTGACGAGCCTTTCGGACTCTGCTTCCTACTTTGGACTCCGTTCCCGACATTAGTTCCCTCCGAAGATCTGTTCATTCTATAAGGATGCTTGCTTCTTTGCCCGTCTTGTGTTCCTTGGTCATTTCTCCTTACGCCTAACTTTCCTCCGTTCCTCTTTGAATTTGCTTGTTCAGGCATCCCTTCTATCAATCGCGCTGTTATCAACAGAGAAGATACTGCAAAGGGTGGCGCTGCACCCTCGTTTCACCTCCTTGTGGAAGGTTATGGGCTGGCTGAGGTGATGGGAGCACCAGGTGTTGATGGCCTGCACACCAAGTCAAACCACATTATTGAGGTTGAGGTAAGCAGAACGGCTGAAGGAAGTGTTTAGCCAGGGTCACGGGACAAATAGCGTTGGAGGGGGAGATGGCTCGGCAGCTTAAAGCAGAATTCTTAGTCAAAGCTACACAGACTAAAGGAAGGCAAGGGAGAAAAGTCAAGAAGCGATTATATTAACCTCTTTCGCTTTGCTGTCATGTGTTCCGGGTTTCTCACGGTGGCTTCCTACAGGCAACTCTTGGTATTGAAGCTGCTCGCCATATGATCTCAGAGGAGATTAACTATATTATGAGCGCTTATGGTATCACAATCGACCGAAGGCATCTTATGCTTCTCTCAGACGTTATGACCTATAAAGGACAAGTTCTAGGCATTACCAGGTAATCAAGGGTGCCATTCCTTACTCATTTCGTTCCAGCTAGGGACTCGACTGGTCCCTCTCTCAATTACACTTCGATTCTGGTGGCTTATTGTTTGCTTTATGTCGCTTTTTTGCCTAGGTTCGGTATCTCAAAGATGCGAGAGAGCGTTCTGATGCTGGCATCCTTCGAGAAAACCGCAGACCACCTTTTTGACGCGGCGGTGCACTCTCGGACTGACTCCATTGTTGGAGTGAGCGAATGCATCATCATGGGAGTGCCCATACCTGTGGGAACAGGGCTCTTTAAACTTCTCCACCGAGCAGAAACACCTGCTCTCATCAAAAAGAAGCCTCTCCTACATTTCTGAATCTCGGCGGCGCTAGGTTAGGTAAAGGCTACTGCAAACTCTAATCTTATCCATATACATCTGCGGTCTCTGCGGACTCGATACACACAACTAGATTGCACACAGATCTCAGAGATTTGTGAAAGCTTCAGAAATTCGCCAGATCTGTGTGCGGCTTCAGACGACTTAAGAGAGTTGTGGCTCGAAAATAAAGAACAAGAATCTCAATGAAGAAAAGTATTCGCTTGCTCCGTATTCTGATTGCTTCAGGCCATTTCCGTAATACAATTCGGAATCGTTTGAAGGCTTTTGCGAAGCACTCTCAGTCTAGGGTTCCCAATCTAAAATCATTTAGGGAAAAGTCTCAAAAGCGTTTGCGATCATGCTCTCGTTTCCGTCCCAGAGTCCAGAAATTAGATGTTCTCTTCCTTGCTTTGGTTGTTATCTGCGCAGACACATTCCTTAGCGGTAATGCGGGATCTGAGCAGATGAGAATGAGTTTTGTCGGTATTATCGGCGGAGCAGATGAGAATGAGTTTTGTCGGTATTATCGGCGTAGCGGCGGCATGCACGAGCCCGCGTTAGGGGAGAAGAAAAAAGACAAAGAACGTTTATTCAGGGGATAAGTCGACACTATCGCTTCAGAACTTCTATAGTTTACGAAGTACACGGCTGCCTGGCGAATGCCCGCAGAGTTATGAAGCTAGCAAAGCCTGGAAATTTGGTTGGGGAGTGGGGGTGGGGGGCTCTGGATGAGCGAGGGACCAACATAAGACCTTTCTCTTTATGACAAAGAGTGAACAAGCAAAGGAAGAAGTGAGCGACAACCATAAGACTATGGACAAACAGAGATGGCCATTCAGTGCCTTCCAAAAAGATAGTCCAGGTACTAGCTCTATGATTGCTTTCCACCTTCCTGTAGCTTTGGTTGCAACTTGCCCCTTGCATTCGAGAGTAGAAGCGCAACGAATGCAAGGAGATTCAATTGGCATGGTTGTACCCGGCATCGAACAGAACGAGAAAGAAGCTAAGAGGACGAAAACCCATGGCACTTGGGAGACGACCAAGACCTCACGACTTCTCTATCAATAGAGTACGCCAGCCTCAAGCAACCGGTCCCATAGATTGCCTGTCGCATATGATACCGCCAGGGCATCGCATCCGCCGACATATTGACCACCAACAAACACAAAAACTCTATTTCTCTCTCCTCTCTCCCTGCCAGAGCTAAACCGCCCGACAAGCTCCATCTCCATCTTCTCGCCTGCCTCCGCGAGGTCGATAAGATGGAACCCTACATTGCACTGCTTGAATATTTGTGATGCTTTCTTCGTGTATGGACAAACCGATCGGCCAAAGATAATGACAGTTCTAGTCGCTAGTAGATAGTCCAATTCTCCTTTCTCGTCCGTCGAAGAGAGAGAGAATGATAATGTCTGACGGTGAGCGAGAGAGGTTGGAGAGTAGCCAAAGGATGCCTCAGCTTCAGGTGCCTGTGACGGCGTTGGCGGGAGACCAGGGGATGGTAGAGAGATGGAAAGCTCAGTCATTCTCTGGTGAGAGAGTCTGGGGCTGCTTATAGTTTGCAAGTCAGCAAAGCGCAGATCACTTTCTGGCTCTCTTGTGAGGTTGAGTGCAGGATGCTGAATGATCAATGAGAGCTTGTCTGTTTCTTCTTGTGGGCCAATCTCCCCTCTCTCTCTCTCTCTCTTTCTCTCTCTCTCTCTCTCTCTCTTTCTCTCTCTCTCTCTTTCTCTCTCCTAGGTGATCTGTCAGTCTCTTGATCTCGTACAACGTAGAAGTTGACTACTCTTCGTTCATCTTCTGAATCTTCTCTTCGTCATCTCTCTCCTTTCTTTTTCCTTCCATCTCCTCTGTGTCCAAAAGACACACTCTGTCTCTGTCTTTCTGCTGTAGTTTTGAACCTACCAATCATCATCGAAACTAATGGAAGAAAGCCGAGCTTTGTTTGCAGACACACCAATGGTTGCGATGGAAACCACGATGCAAGACAGAGTACAGAATCTGCCACTTCGAGTGGGACAATCTAGCGTCTAAGACAGAGGCCAGTTCATGATAGATATAGAACATTTGCAGCATAGAGATTCTAGTATGGTTGAGATAATAACCTTTTCTAAAGGTGATAAATAAGGTTATGGTAGTCGAACATAGCTGCATAACCCTATCATACCATCGTGCGACGGGTTTTAATATGGTTTAGAAAGCAATAGGAAAAACCTGCAAGGGGTGGCAATGGACCGATGACCCCTATAGCCCTCTCACCTGGACCGCTTGGGGCTAATATGTTACTCATAAATTGAATAAATGCATTGGCCCTCTACAGCGGGTTTGAAGCCTGTATGACCAACACTGATGTCAGAGGGATCATGACTGTTCGAACTTCATCGAAATTTTGCGTGCGTTGTCGTTGTGCACCTGGAGTATGTAGGAAGGTAGGCTGTACAGTACACACTACAGTAATAACAGCACACTCTTGATTTCTTTCGAATTGCGATTCTCAAGTCTCGAATCTGAAATCCAGACGATCTCCGGATCTCCATTTGGGATCTCAAATCTCAAATCCAGACGATCTCCGGATCTCCATTTGTGAGACGGCGGGATAATCTCCAGCCCCGCTGCGGAGTGTCTGAGCCGTGAAGGATTTGGGGAACTCAAAACCTAGCAGAAGAACTGGCACCTGTACCGCACTGAAACTGGCTGTAACATGGCTAATATAAGCGGCTGATGTTTACTTTATGATCACGCCGATCTTATGATCCTCATTCATAGTGCAATCAACTCTGGAATATCGACCCTTTCTCCGCCGCTAATTAGTCTTTAGGAATTCCATAATCATGCTTACCCAGAGGACAGAAGCCGTCCATCGACTGTACTGCCCCTCTTGTGGCAAAGTCGTTATGATGAAGTGGATGGGATGACGTTAGTATGTATAGACTAGCCCGTCAGAGCCGCGGAGCGCCAGACAAGCCGCGCTTCCGTTTGTTTGTTTACCGCGCTCCTATCTATCTAGGCGTTCTTTTCTCAAGATGCAAGAGCTTCTTTTGACACTGAAAACCCACGCACCTTTAGATCTTGAATCTTATTGAACATTGTCACTGGAGACCGTCAGCTTATACCTGCAATGCTCTCTGGCCCTCTCATCTCTCTCTCCCTTGCTTATTTAAAGGCATCCTTCAGCACGAGGACTTGACCATCAATGACGTCGAACTGCGTGTGTGCGATGTTCCGGATAATTTCTTTGAAGAGCGTCTTCTCTTCATTGGTGGCAATCTGAATCCTCTTCTTCTTCAGATTCTTGAACAACGTCTTCAGCTTAATCTTGCCTCCCACAGACAGCATCTCTTCTCGCACCACGGCTTCAGATAGACCTTTGGGGACTGGGCCAGGGGAGACATAGAAGGGAAATGCGATGTAGGTTAGTGACGTAGAGGCCGACCGGCAGCGTATGGCGAGAAAGAGATCACGGAAGAAGAGAGGAGTTGGACGCAAAACCATAGGAAAGTGACAGAGGGCTAGAGCAGAGACCGATGGTATGGTTGTTAAGGATGAGCAATAGAGACAAATCAGATGGCATTAGAAAGATGACGCAAAAGAGTGAGGAAGAGCGTCTTCTACTGTGACCATTGGCAGCAGGGACTGTTGGCCGAGGACGCTGGGGAGGAGGCTCTGGCGTGGCTGCTGCATCGGTTTTGTCTGGGGGAGAGACGTCAAACAGCCACCGCTCCATGTCAGCATCGAACCCCGATTAAGGAGATCAAAGATGAAAGAGACGAAGAGAACGACCAATAAAGCTTCACAGGAAGCTGAGACTTGTGGATCCTGAAGGACAAAAGCAAGCCGACATATTTGTCTCCTGTCCCAAAGAGAGAGAGAAGCAAGACCGAACA
>FLMG01004432.1:0-10211 GCA_900088475.1 Hyphochytrium catenoides
CCTTTGGAACCCTTGCGTGGGAAGGTGATGCTGATTTGTCACTGACTTCTAATGTACAGTTATATCGCGAGCCTCCTTCCTGGATTCCTGCCAACGCTTAGTCCTCGCCTTTAACGACAAGTCTCTGATGAGTATGGTCCAATCTCTAAATATTGCAACCGACTCTAGCCCTCTAGAGCTGTTCATAAGCAATCGGTATGGCATAACTGAGGCCGGAGAGCTGCGCATTCGTCATGACTGGACGTTGACCTAGGGAGCAGCCCGGTTTCCCAGATTTCTCGCTATTTGGCTAAAATTGAAGATATACAACTACGAACGATGCGGGCGTAGACACGGTCTCGAGCTCGTCACCTATCGAGGAAAGTCATGAAGATACTCTAAGAAACAACGCTGTGTAATGAACACGTTTGAGGAGAAACTTTGCTAGCGCCGTCTGCTGGCGGAAGACCCCATTCATTAGCGAAATGCGGCGGTGGTACGTGAACTTTCGAGCGCCAGAAAAGGCGAGCCGCATTCTTGTGAGACTTGTGACTTGTATCCATATCGTGGTACCAGCCAATGTTGTCTGACATGCATTTTGGGGTCCAATATCTCAGAGGTAGCAACCCTGGCTGGTCATCCTTGGGAACCCGAGATGGAGTCCGTAATATGCTCTACGTCTCCCCTTCACTTCTCATCCCAACAATGTGTTCCATACCTTCATCTCTAGCCTCTCAAGAGAGAGCTATAGGTTGATTTGAAATCATATTAAGTTAAATCAGATGCTATAACGTCCAACCGCACTAGGTCTAGAGGTGCCCTTCGAGCATTTTAACCAACTCCCTGCTCGGCCTCTACTACCTATCTTGAACCCCATGATGTCCGCAACAGCCTTGACCGCCTCGCCGCCTGCATTGACCACTATTGGTAGGGCGGCCGTCCTTGGGTTGGCGTAGTTGTGCTCCTCCCGCTAGTGCTGCTGCTCAAGATGCGATGAGAAAGTGCATCGCCATCGCCCAATAGCTCTTCGACACTAATAGAAGTCGAACTTCAAAGTACAGAGAGATGAGTTACAATCCATCTCTGATGTCTGAGTCTGTCATCGGCAGTTACTACGGCAGCACTGGAGGAAGGTCATCAGGGCTTCGTCGGTCTCTTTCATCTGTGGTGTTGCCACCTATAGATTAACCGACTGCAGTGGAATCCCTTCACATAAGGCTTTATTGCGCCAACCGACAACCTTATCCTTCGCCGACCAGTAGCTTGTATGTTGTGTGTGACTCTTTGGGCCTGCCCAATAGGGATGGCCCTTTATTCCAAACCATACCTCCCTTATTCCATTAAACCTGATATGCTCAGACACTGGATTCTTGATTCGTTGCTCTATGTCTATGAATCGCCCGTGAGAGCAAACCTCTCTCTTTATTTCTCTCCTCCCAAACTCTGTCTTTTACTTCTTTTTCCTTCGATGTCCAGCCACAAAACCTGTGCCATAGATTCCCTCACACACTCCGTACCCTGTCATACATGCTATCTCTTACTCAATCTGTCTCACGCTTTCTCTGTGCCAAATCCTTGCTTTTCCTCATTTCTACGCCTCTCTCTCGTCTCGCATTTGAGTGTGGTTCAGTTTTTGTTTGTCCTCGTCCCCACAATCTCTTTACTCTGAATCTATGGGAGCCGTTCGCCGCTTGGGGCGTCAGCGCCAGAGCTCATCCATTGCCGCAGATCAGGAAGTGCAGAGCCCTCGCATCACGTTTCCGAGCTCTGTCAGCCGTGAAACTCATCTCAACCAATGCACCGATCTGTCTCCTGGTAGAGCTATTCCAGTCTGGCACTGTCTCAGTCTCTAACTTCCTCACTTCATATTAAGAGGAAGCGACGAGCGACGTTTTGAGCACAGAAAGTCAAGCTTCTACTTGGTGACCATGAGCGCAAGGGCTACCATCGTTCGTCTGGGTAATCCCATCCTTCGGATGCCCTCCATGCCGATCAAGGACGTCTTCGAACCCAGGATTGCAGCCATCAGGGAAGAGCTACATGAAACTCTTCTCAGCTTTCGTAAAGTCTACGGATTCCGACGCGCGATTGCAGCGCCACAGATTGGCCACAGTGTTCGCATGATAGCGATGAACCTAGGCAAGGGACCGTTCACGCTGCACAATCCAGACATCACCTGGAAAAGCGACAAGACCTTCACTCTATGGGACGACTGCATGTCGATGCCAGATTTGCTGGTGCGGGTTGAGCGTCATAGTTCTGTCTCCGTCAAGTACATGGATGAGCAGGGCAAAGATGTTATGTGGAACAACCTCTACTGGGATCATTCGGAGCTTATCCAGCACGAATTGGACCACTTAGACGGCATTCTAATGCTCGACCGAGCGGCGGGCATTCAAAATTCAATTATTTATCGCAGCGAGTATGACAAGCAGCGCAAGATGTACGACCGGATGGTAGATTATGTTCCTCCGGCGCCGCAATTCATGCCTCTAACAACGCCTGTCCATCTGCCAGAGGCTGAGGCTGAGCTTCATGCCGCATAGAGGGAGGTAGCCGTCTTGTCCAGAGACGTTATAGATTAGGTCCTAGGGAGTAGTAGGCAGGAGAGAGAAGCGCGCTGGAACTTATTTATTCGTAGATGTTCTATCAGGGTCAACATGACTCAAATTGTCCTAATAAAGCAACTTCGCATCTAACCGACGAGCTTAAGAAATCAGCTGAGCACTCTTCGTCCCGATATCATGATCGCGAAGCCATCTCTTCCTGGCTCACGAGCTATGTGTAGCCTACCATCTGAGAGTGAGTGCATTTGCTGCTTGTGAGGGCTGGCAGCTAGAGGTCCCTAGCAAATGCAGGTTTATACCTCGACCTAAAACGGTATTTTTGGCCTGACAATCTGACAATCGCTGAAAGCTCGCAAGAAGCTCTGGAGAAGTTTCTTTCTTTGAGCCTGTTTCTGCTATTTAGTCATTGGGAGAGGGCTCACCCTCTCTCTCTGGGTGCTGCTATCTTGGGGTTGATAAGAACGCAAAGAGATGGAAGCTATGAACGTGATATGGACTCTAAGCTTATGTAGCAGTGCTAAATTCCTACGTTCTTCATTGACTGTCCGGTACTAAGCACTTAAAAGAATCGCATGCTCGTCCCTCTCTACTCCTACTCCGTTCTGATGGCCTTGAGGCGTCCCTAGTACTGATATCCCCCTACGTTAGGAGGCATGCCATACCCCGACATTGGTGGCATCACGCCCATTCCAGGACCCGCCATTCCTGGTGCCGGCATACCCATTCCAACAGACTGCATGCCCATTGGTGGTGCCATGCTCATGTAGCCATTAGGATCATTGAAGGCAGTCGCAGCGATCTGCAGTGGTGCCTGGAAGCCACCTGCCATCTGTGGGTCAAGTTGCGGTTGAGCAGCTGCTGCGGTAGAATCTTCCTTTGGCGTCGTGCGGACATCCAGCTCCTTCACCTTCTCATGCAGATTCTTGGTAAACTGGATGAAGTATGGCATGACAAAGTCCACATAGCCATTCCGCCAAGCCAGCTCCATAGCAACATCTGGCTTGATGAAGTCGAAACACGTGTACAGGACAGCGCAGAAGCACTCCTTGTCATGGATCTCGACGAAGTACCGGAGAAGCTCCTCGACTAGGTCGGGCTCAGCAGAGGCTGCTGCCGTATCAATGGCGTCCTTGTACATCTTGTCTTGCTTGGAGAGTTGCACACTCTGGCGATAGCGCTTGTTCTTCTTGTAGAGATAGGCTGCTATGCGGCGGAACTCCAGCAGCTCGTGCTTCTCTACCTTCTGAGCCAATGCGATCTGGTCGAAGTTACCGAACTGGTCTGCAGAGGTACGGAGACTCTCATAGTCTTCGTCCTCCACATAGATCTCATTCAGAGCTTCATTTACTGCAGAGAGATTCTCCTTCTGCACTGCCTTCAGATAGTCCACTACAAGAGGCAGATTATCGCTCTTCCTCAGCTGGTGAACCACCCGTGCATGGTCTAGGTTAGGCGTGAGCACTTGCAGGAGCTTGGTGAGATCCAGGGGGTGCTGTTCTAGGTAGAAGTTGATTGCTTTGTAGTGAATCTCCTGGTTCCGAACTTTCTGCACGCAGGATAGGAAGAGCTCTTGAGACCAAGCTATAGGGTGCTCAATCATCGTCCGAACAGCGTTGTCAAACTGTCCATCTTCTTTGTAGAGGAAGACGGCCTCGTCCCAATGCAAGCCCTTCTCACAGGCACGGAGCAGCTTCGGGATATTCATCCTGTTCTTGAAGATCTTGATGTGTTCCATCAGTTTCTCTGCCTTGTACTTAGAGTATAGCACAGCAAGTTCTGTGAAAACGCCCGCATGTGCTCCCTCGAGACCCAGTCCCTGCTCCATCAGTTTGAGGAGCTCATCTGAGAAGCCGCGCCTCTCATAGTGTACAATAAGCTCCTCCAAATGGTCTGGGTGGACGATAATGTGCAAACCACAGATTGCAGCGAGGCGGAACTCAGCGACATCAAGGCACGCGTAGCAAACTTCCTTCCAGGTGCTACATTAATAACGACACGGTACATAGGGTTAGTTAGCAATCATCGAGCGGCACATATACAGTGGCAATAGAGCAAAAGAACAGTTCACAAAGAACGAGATGCATGATGCCGCTTTGGGTCCTTAGAAGGTAAGTAATGTCGTGAATTACCTGACGCTGTTAGCCCTTTGAGCGCTCTCTACTGCGTCTCTATAGTTCTTCAACCTCACGTAACAGATGGCCAGCTTGGCGTTGTTGTTGATGCTTGCAAAGAGGATCTTCGCAGCGTCGAACATGTTTTCACCGAATAGTCGCTCCGCACACTGCTGTATCTGGGCCACATTTGGAGCAGAGATAAACTCTTCCAGCTCCGCGTACTTCTTGGTTTTAGCAAGGGCATAGATGAGCTCTGTGTCAATAACTTGCTCCTTCACCTTCTTCCTGGCCATCTTGAGGTATGGGATAAGGATCTCATAGTTCTCAGCAGCCTTTGCGACCTCAATGACCTCGAAGTAGGAGTTAGGATCTTCCGCTTTGATAAATGCTTGTACGCTCTCCTTGATCTGTCCATTACGGATCTGTGCCTGAGCCAGCTTGCTCCACACTTCAGGATCATTGCACCTGTCGGCATATTCATAGGCACGGTCCACATCCTTAATAAAGTCCAAGAGGACGGCGATGGCTTCCACGTCGTGCTTGGTCTTCTTATAGATGGTAAGGGCCTCTTCGTAGAGCTCGTATTGTTCCGAGACTGCGATCTTGGCAATCTCTGGGCCGTCGAAGTTGTCAAGGCGGTTAATATAGTCCATGACCTTGTCCTTGTCAGCCTTGATCGCCGTTAGAATCAAAAGGTTTTGCAAGTTCTTATTATCCGCAAAGTCTGAGCCTTGAAGAACGATTCTTTCCAAGAGCTCGATAAGCTCATGGGGCATGTCTGCATTCATGAACGCCTTCACCGTAGTAGAAACCTCGTCTGGATTCTTGCTCTCTGGTAGAGCAGTCTGGACCACCTGATCAATCAGCATTCGACGAGATGGAGTCTCCTCTGACTCCTCTGGAGATTTGGCCAAAGCTCTGGCCCAAAGCTCCAAGTCCTGACGCTCTACCAAATACCGCGCGAGGTCCTTATAGAGACCATTTTCAGTGGTGACTCGGAGCAGGTCGTCATCGCATTGTCCACCAGAGCGACGGTAGGCAAGGAAAGCCAGAGACGGATCTAGCTTCTCACAGAATTTGCCCACGACAGCACTGTCATAGTAGGAGTTGTTTGT
Source organism: Hyphochytrium catenoides (assembly GCA_900088475.1). Classification (NCBI taxonomy): domain Eukaryota; class Hyphochytriomycetes; order Hyphochytriales; family Hyphochytriaceae; genus Hyphochytrium; species Hyphochytrium catenoides. Next base: position 5,776 of record FLMG01004432.1, read on the forward strand.
TAAAAACTGCACAGGATCTCTGTTTAGAGTGATGTAGATCTTGCCAAGGGCATTATGGGTAGCAGGCTCAGTGTTTCCCTGTTGGACGCGAATCTCCAGCCATCCTTGAAGCAGGCGAAGACGGTTTCTCTTCTCAACCTCATCCACAAGTTCCGCTACAGGTACGCCTTGTCCTACGCTGTTCAGAAGGTTCTTGATGAACTCTTCGTTGCAGTCCAGGTCCAGAAGCTTGCCAACCACCCACGGGGTTTTCTGAGGACTGACCTATAATAATGACAGTCCAAGAAGGACACGAGAGGCCAGAACAACGGATAAGCGCGAAAAATAGGCTTACAATTGGGAAACAGACAGGAGCACATTAGAGAGACAATGCCAGCGAGCCTCCCAATCCTGCAACTCCACCTAACGCATAGTCGTTAACGATGGTGTTTTTCCTTACCTTCTGGCAATAAACCTCAATATACTTGAGAAGGTTGTTGCTGTACAGATACTGAGTCAACTCCTCGACAAAGTCATAGCGGTCGCACACGTGAATGAGAGGACGCGGGTCAGGAAGCTTGTTCTCTAGAAGGAAGTCCTTGACCTGCTTGGGGTCGTACACAGTGGAATCCCTGCAAACGCGCTCAACCTCCTTAAACTGGCCCATCTGTTGAATGGCGGCGTCAAATGGGTGGTGTTAGGACGCAACGTTGCAGAGGATTATGGGTGTTACAGACTGTTACATATACACAAGAAGTACCATCTAGTCGCAATGAAGTCCTCCCGCCTGAAAATTGAAAGTCTGCTCCAAGGGTGCTTAGCACCCTTTTCGCCTCTTGTCAGGCATCCTCTCACCTTAGCGGCTGCCTCAATGTATTTGAAGTGGACCTTGGCCTCTTGCGAAAAGTTAACGATGGCTCCAAGATAGTAGTAGAGCCCATCGTAGCTCTTGAACTTCTCAAAGAGCTCAATCAAGCGGTCAGCGCCCAGTTGGTCCGAGTACTTCGTAGCTACTTGAACCACAATGTTCAGGTTCTGACGCAAGTTATGGGCCAGAAGAGTGTTAAGGCACTCCACGCTGTTCTCGGCCGTCATGGTTCCAAAGTAAGCGACGATAAACTCGGGGTTCATGGCTTCTGTGTGCACAATGATACGCTTAATGTCCGTCAAGTCTGAGCGGTGCTCCAGAGCCCGCTGGAATAGTCCAGCCTTCTCACACAGGTCGGCTACGCGCGTCCTGTCGTAGTGATGGAACATGTCATTGGAGAGAATTGCATCCGCCACCTAAGAAGCCATGAAGGAGAAGGGACATCAGCGTCATGACGTTGATACTGGTCAGCCCACAGTATATCTCTCAAAACAAATCTGCTAAGCTTATCAAGAGTAGAAGAGACGCACTAAAAATAGGTGTATGGGCGAGAGTCTCCTTGGACAAGAAGCTCATAGACACATCCCTATCTCTGGTTGTCTTAGTCTCTCTATAAATCTCTCCTATGACCACGCCCTTACATACCTGCGGAGAGCCTCCAAGGAGGTTAATCTCAAGAAGTCTAGTTTGCAGATACCCTTCCTCAGGTCTGTCTTGCTTCAGGGCCTCCAAGAGGAATGCTGTGGTCTCCTGCACTCTGTTGACCTGCATGAAGATGTCCACCACCGAGCTGACGTCCACCAGTGGACCAGAAGGAGATGTCGCTAGCTTTTGGGCAAAGTCCAAAGCTCCGGCAGGGTTTTGACGTACGAGATTCTGTAGCATAAAGGTATAGTCGCAGCGGTAGCCGGTCTGTGCAGCATAGGAGACAATCTTGTCGAACTCGCCCCTGGCCACAAAGCAATTGATCACTTTGTCGGGAACGTTTGCGCGAAGGTAAATTGACAGAGCCATGTTGGTGTCCACTTGGGCCACCATATCACCGAGCTCCTCACTGCAATCAACCTTGTTCTCAGTTAACCATTTCTCCAACAGCTGCCCACGTCCTTGCTGGAGAACTGGGCGAGCCAACTCCAGGGACTCAAGCTTGTTCAGATTACCCTTCTCAAGTAGCACAGCGAAGTACTGCAGGACAGGCGCAGGCTGGTTAGGCTGGGCAGGCATAGCCTGGAATCGCTGAATCGTCTGTGGGGTCCTTAGTAGGCCCTGAGGGGAGCTAGCAGCCAGTCTAGCACTGCCTTGGATGTCACCAGCGGCCAATAAGCGGTTGAACTCTGAGACATAAAGGTCATCAGCTCCAGGTAGCCCGAGCCTCGAGGCCAGCGAAATGGCGAGCTGGCTGTCCCTGAGAGTGTTGACTATATAGGGAATCAATGTCTGGTCGTTTAAAGCAATGTGCAGGACTTGTCCCTTCCTAGCAGTGATGCCCAAAACTCCTCCAGTGCCCGAGTGGAGAGTAGTGGTAAAGACGGTGTCTTGGCTCACCCGGCTACGGTAGAGAGGCTTGCCAGTATGGACGTCGAAGAGGTATAGATAGCCCATCTTGGTGATGAGATAAATGATATCCTGCTTGTCGCTAATCTGTAAGGTTGAAAAGGGACAATGGCTACGTCAGATAAAGGCCATTTGCTTCTTCCTTTTGATTTTTTCACCTGCATAGACACCGGGAAATCGGCAGCAGCATCTGGCGGGACAGGGATAGCAGCAGGAGGAAGACGGAAGACACCTCCGGGGGCGTTCTTGTCACGTCCGACTTCCATAACGAAGAGCTACGGTTACGGGCGTAAGAGTTCGTGCACAATTCATGCCTTTTGCTTATCTACATTAGTTCGCCTCTAACTTCCCAGTACCCAAATGTTTGCCAGTCACTTTCCTAATATGCTCCTTAGCCTCTCACCTGCTGCGGACCGTTATCCTTCGATCCTACAAAGCAGAGCACTTGCGCCTCGTCTGTCCTGCCCGGAGGAGTAATCTTGCAGAAAGCTCCCGCATGCGCTGGCAGGATCTGGCTGACTGCCTTCTCGTGAGAATAGAGCTGCATAGTGCCAACAATTTGGCCCGGAGCTGCCTGGGAGATGCCGACCAGAAGACTCCACTGGTTATCAAAGCTACAAGCGTAGTTGATAATTTGAGTGCCAGCTCCCAGATTGGCATGGCGGTCAAATATCTTGACTGGAGCGGTGTCGCCTTAAGGAGCCACAATATGTTAGAACAAGTCAGATCAAGAAAGATTAGAGGATAAGATAGACATAGCCAGCGAGAGACCACGAGGGATGAGATTTGGAGACGCTGGAATGAGAGAAAGAGGGGGAGGGGAGAGAGAAAGAGCCGCTTCAGAGAGCGAGAGAGAGAGAGAGCCCGTTGATAAGACAAGGAGGTAATAGATTACGATGAAGTAGGATTGCAGCTGGAATAGAGGTTAGCGGAAGTGGGCTCACCCTCAATGCTCCAATGGAATACTGATGACGCGGTGACAAGCACAATCGTGTTAGGCGAGATCCACCGCCAAAAGACTACCTGGTCGTTCATGGTATGGGACTTCATCTTCGCCCGAAGTTCCAAGTTGAAGATCTGCAATTGGTTCTGGGCTGAAGGTGAAACAACAGGAGTAAGGCGGATGCCGATGAGAATATTGTCAACAAGGAGTACGCGGACGAAGAAGTCCCTTCAAAATGGAGGAACAGAGACAGGCACAAGATGTGGTCGCTTACCCCTAAGAGCAATGACTTTGGAAACGGGGTTCATGATAGCCGCCTCCGCAGAGATCGGTCTCTTAGTGACACTGTTCCCAGCGGTAAGATCTACCATCACGACGTTTCCCTGTCCTCCGACGTTTTCACAAACTGTGATAAACTTGTCAGACTCCATCGTGCATGTCCCAAATTTGACGAAGTCCGGGCTGACGCCCAATGCGGGCAGCTGACGAGGGAGCGATACGAAGCGACGAAGGTTTGGAGGTTTGTTAGCCAAAGCCGAGTTTCAAGCCCTGCTATCTGGCGACCCTGCCAGTCTCTAACTGTGGTCAACACTCTCTTTGGCCCTGTCGCCATCTTCCCGCTTGACTCTGTAGTTCCCCAACCCACCGAGTATTCCCTTTCTCTCTCTTCATACTCACATTAAGTGCCTCATTGAAGACGATTGGCATGCCCTGAGCCATGGTTCCCTTGTCTTTCGAGCTTTAGCTCAGCCTGGCGGGCTCCTTGCCTTCGTAAAGAGACTGATAAGGGGATGAGTTCCAAGGTACTTCTACAGCTTTGGACCACTCATGCAATCGCGCCGAGCTACACCGCTATAAGGCCAACGTTTACTCAATAATGGAGCCCAGGCGTATCTGGCTGGGCAATGAGACTTCTATTGTTTGCTGGTCGTGAGTACATACAGAGGCTAGCCTCGATCCCACTTCATCTGGTCTTCATTTCCTAGAGCCTGGAGCCTGGAGTGCCGCCCTATCGCCACGACAATAGTGTTAGAGACACTTTATCGGGTCTATAAAAGGTAAGATAGGAAGACAGAGAGAGAGAGAGAGAGA
>FLMG01004439.1:1792-13705 GCA_900088475.1 Hyphochytrium catenoides
AGAGAGAGAGAGAGAGTAGCCCGAGACTGGAGAAAGAACATCAATGAGAGAGACAGAGCGAGAAAAGATGAGAGATGATAGGGCAGGCAATGAGAGCAGGAAGAGAGGAAGAGAGCAAGCGAACAGAAGAGAGAGAGAGAAGAGAGAGCGGACTCATCAGGCAGAACTGCCTCTGGGGGTTGTAAAATGAAGCAAAGCCGGCTAATCTTTGGCTAATTAAGAAGGATATGACTCTATATTAAGCGACAGAGGCGGAACATTGTCAGATCAGACTTGCAGTTCAGCCTTGAGAAGATGGCACTCGGAAGCTTTCTTACTCTCTCTTACCCTCTCTCTCGTTTTCACTCTCTCTCTCTCTCTCTCTCTCTCTCTCTCTCTCNNCTCAGAGGCTCAGTCGTCCTGCTTCCTTGCTGTCAGTCTCAGACGTAAAGAAAGAAACCAAGAAATAGAGAAGATGCAGATCTTCCGACATTGAGAGTCAGGCAGGACCTCAGAAGATAAGGAAAGACAAAGAGAGGGCTAACTCAGTACCATTGCACGGGTGACTTGTCTCTCCTGGTCTTTCCGTGGCGAGAGGCATGGTCTCATGAACTGAAAGACTTCTACTGAGAGGAGGAGGCACATCACCGACAGCTTGATGATCGGCTAGGCCTAGAAGCGATCTTCTTCTCGCACGCATCCCATTCTCTTTCTCTCTCTCTCTCTCTCTCTCTCTCTCGCGCGCGCGGTCTCTCTCTCGCTCTCGCTCTCTAGCTGCAGCAACAGCAGAATCATATGGATTTGCCTATACGTGCTAACAGAAGGTTAAACATCTGAGGCGAGAGCAACGCGTGGAAGAGAGGCAAGAATCAGCGATGGAGAAGCCCTCAGGGATCACAAAGATTGAGCTAACCTACGGCTCAGCCCTCGCGCCGCCCGGGTTCCACCGTGTCACCACTCTGGGCGGCACTGCGGCCGACATCCTCAGCGGAGTCAAGGGCCGAACGCCAACCTATCTCTGGTACAAAGAAGGGTATGGAGACCTCATCACCGGCTTCTGCGTCGTCACAGGAGACTCGGTGCCGCCCCCGGGCTTCCAGAAGCTGGAGAAGAATGTGACGAGAGAGGCCGAGACGCCAACTTATCTCTGCTTCAGTACCGCCACTGGTGGAGCAACAGGAGGGAAGAGAGGCATAAAGGATCTTCGGATACTCTATGGAGACGAGGCTCCTCCTAAAGACTTTGAGAAGATCCCAATGCCACTTACTTCAGAGGGAAAGACAGTCTTTCTCTGCTTCAAAGCTCTCTCGGAGAAGGAGCTGAAGGAGGAGAAGTGGACACCTGAGGCTCTCATTGAGGGAGAGCCTGTGGACGTGCGAGACTCTCTCGGCCGCTGGAGCGTTGGGACGGTAGTAGCTGTGGGCAAATCGACGCTCACCATCAGGTTCAAGGGGCGGCCCGCCAAGTGGGACGTCACAGTCTCCAAAGAGTCCACCACCATTGCCAAGCTGGGCACCTTCACTTCCGGTACGTTCTTTGCCTTTCTCGCTAGCTCTGTCTCGTCAAGCTCTTTAACCCTCAGGACATTGCTTCTTGTGCGCTCTGACTTGTGCTCGGGTTCTTATTCGGAGTTGTCTCACTCCTTGCGTTGGCCTCTGCGGGCACGGAAAGGGAACGAGCCATGAAATGGCGAAATATGCCATGATGTGCCGTTCTCTCCTTCATCGGTCTCCCATTGCTGTCTTCTCTTCGATTGGGTCCTTTGATACCTGCTCTTTAACCTCATCTCAGCCTTTAAGTCTAAGAGAAGACTTTGTATTCGTCTATTAGCGTCCACCCAAGAGAAGAGAGTCAAGCCTGGCACGCCGTGGAACGTCAAGACAGAGGAGATCTCCGCCTTGATGGAGCGGATCGAAGAGAGCTGCGCCCCGGAAGTACCACTTGAGGAGAGAGAGGCCTTCTGGAGCGAAGAGCTGCCGGACATTGTGGAGAAATGTTTAGCGTCAGAGGTACCAGATAAGGCGGTGCACCCCAAGATAAACCTTCTGCTCCAGCGCGTGCTGTCTTCTCTCATCTCTGAGCTGCAGAAAGACACGCCACTGTCTGAAGTCACTCTGTCTCTCTTGAACAAAATCTTCATGGGAGATCCTCCTTGCACGTGGTTCTATTCTAAGTGCGGATGGGACGGGACGAAGGACGAGAACGGAGGGCAGGGAGGGGAGAAGTTCGCTTATGTACCCACCGTAGGACTTAAGAAAACTCCGGCGGTCTCACGCTTCTTCGTCTCCAATATGAACTTCTTTGGCAGGAACAAAGGCTACGAGCTCCTTCTGTCTCGCCTCTCTTCTTCCTCTACTGTCGTCTCGTTTCGAGAGATCTCCACTTTGGTTCACATCATCTCCCAACAGTTCAAGTGCTTCACCTCGGCCTTTGTCAAGGACTTTGTGGCTCAGTTCCAGGCAGGAATTCTCTCTCGTCTTCTCTTCCTCCCAGATGAGGAGCTGAAGAAGGAGCCGCTGGGCCTGGAGCAGGTTGTGATGGAGCTGGAAGGGGTGATGACCCCCGCGATGAAGGCCCAAGAGGTGGACAAGCTGCTAGAACAGTTCAGCGTGGACATCGCTAAGCGGTACGGCTGCGTAGCTTGTCAGTTCTAGAGTTGTGCATGACTATGTTACTCTGGTGTCTGTTGTCTTCTTCCCCTTGCTTTTGCTCGTCTGCTCTATCTCTGTCTCTAAGCCGCGGTCACCCAGGTATTTGCTCTGCCCATTTCTGGGCAAGCGTTTGAAGGCTGTGAGCCATCTCTGCGCCATTATTGATTCGGTGAGAAAGGGGGCTTCAAGCAAGCCTTCCGCCTTCTCCTATTCCTCCTACACCACCCCATCTTCCTCTTCCTACCAAAGGAATGCAGTCAACGGCTCCAAGATCATCCATAGGCCCGAGGGCTCCTCACGCTGGCTAACCCGGGAGTGGTTCGCTAATTGGCTGTTGGAGGCACAGATCATGGAAATAGTGTTAGGCGACAAAGCGCTACAAGGCACTCTTAAGGCGCCTCCTCCTCACTATGAGGTTATTAGAAGGTAACAGCGCGCGAGCTCCAGTTCTGCTTGCGCCGTCCACGTACACGATAGGGGAGGGCCTCTATTGACTCCTTACTCGCTAGAGACAGACAATCGTGGATGCTTGCCCGCTCCTCTTTCTGTTTACTGTCTTATTTGGTAAGCTAGGATCTGACATTTCGTCACGCCATGTAGGTGTCAGCCCCTGATGGACTTCCTCATTGCCGAAAGGAAGTTCTCTAAAGAACATCTTTCTCTCTTATGGTCGGCAACTGAAAGCCAGACGTCGGTGCACGCCCGCGGAATGTACAAGCTTCTTCTTCATGTTGCTCTAAAGCTTCCATGGGCCGCTGCCCTGCAGCTCTACCGTCTCCTCATTTCCATGCCGCCCAACTATGACGAGTTCTCGATCGATTTCATTAAAAGTATGACCCTTCTGGAGTCGGTGCGCCATAGCCGGCAGAGTACCTCAGGCTTTCTTCTGGAGAAGGCTCCGGAGGTCCCAGCAGACACAGGGAGGAAGCTTTGGGGCGTCGATCTCCTGCTGAAGGTTGTTATGGACCCGCAACAGCTATCAGAAGCGAATAGGAAGAAAGCCAAGGAAGCGTTAGTAGATATCCTGGCTAAACCTTTCTTTGTAGACAAGATGCTGGAGATTGCAGACCTCTGCGTAGATAATGTTAGGGATGGAAGAGCCATTCTTCCCTCTATTAATGTGCTTGAGATGCTCTTCCAAAGGCTAGCGGCAGGAGGTGTAGGAGGGACGAACGTGACTGGCAGTCTGTCCGCCCAGGAGACCCTTGTCAACCACCTTCAACAGCGTTCTGATCTTATTCATAGTCTAGTCCAGGGAATCTGCCATTTCTGGGTTGAGCCTAAAGAAGAAGGACGGCGAGGAGAACCACAGAAAGAGCGAATGGAGGCACCCGAAGAAGCCTCGTCGAAGTCTTCCGTAAAGCTGGAGGGGCTCCGGCAACGCCTTCGCTTCCTTCAGTACCTTGTAGAGCACGGGGCTGGCCATCTCTCTTTCTCCGAAGTTCAGCTTCTATGGCAAACCCTGGTAAGGGAGGAAGTGGGAAGTCCTCAAGCTGAGCTCTTCATGCAAGTTCTAGCAGAAATGGCCCAAGGAACTGTAGGACGAGGTGCGCTAGAAAGGAGACCATGTCTCGAAGGAGACACGATCGAGAAGGTGCTAAAAGAGCTCTTTCTCTCACCTGTAACCTCTATCTTTGACTATCGCAAGGCGAACCTCAAGGGCTTCCAGTGTTTTAGAGAGTTCTTCCGGCTTCAGAATGTGGCAACCAAGAAGCTCACTGACACTTCAGCTCGGCCCTGGCATGTTGTGGAGCCCGACCTAGAAGGTCTCGAGGCTCTCTGGCGTCTCTGTCTTTATAATGAGAGCGACAAAGTCTTCCAGGAAGCAGCAGAACTTCTTCTCATCTGTAAAATGAGAGTTCAGAGCCAGGCCGATAAGGAAGCAGTATGGATGGCGTTCCTTCAGCGTTGCCTGGAGGAGGTTCGGCAGGCTCGGGAGAGTGATGGCACCTTAGAGAAAATGAAGCTTGAAAGGAGTCTCAACCTCATGTTCCTCTTTCTCTCAAACCTCGATACCGTCTGCTCTGAGCTCCAGGGATCCTCTGGGCCCTTGGGTCCAGACGAGCACATGCTGAAGGTCATTGTACGGCAGTCTGAGAGCGGTCCTGTGGTACGAGAACTGAAGCTGCCCGTCAAGCGATCCGAGGATGTTCGGAGCCTTCGTATTCGTCTCTCTCAACGATTGCGGCAGCCTCCTCAGCTGGTGCGCCTGTACAACTACAAGAGATCCCGCCTGCACTCTCCCTCACAAGATCATCTGCCACTCGAGAAGGCAATGGTCCACACATTCGTGGATGTTGTTTTGCTCTCACAGCCTGAGGCAGATACCGCTGGGATGGAGGTAGCGGCAGAAGCAGATGGAAAAGGTTGGCGTCTCCTGGGTTCACATCTGTTAATGGAAAACCTGACTGCTGAGACAAACTTCATGGTCCTTCTCTTCGAGCTTCTCACTGCTGAAGAAGGGAAGGTGAGCGAGATAGCCTGGAAGTTGCTAGCCGTCCTTCCTACCTTTCCTCCGCTCGTCCACGACATTCAGACCCTTAAGGGGCGGAGAGGAAGCACCAGGCAGGCAGAAGGGCTTTCGCATAAGGACTGGGACTCTCTGCTAGACAGTGGGTCGATCCTTAAGCTATTTTATCAGCTGAAAGTGGTTGAGAGTTGCCTCTCGCCCAGAGCCTCGGCAGCTTTCTCAGCAGCCAGTGGAGAGACATGGGCAGAGAGCTTCGTCCGCTTTGGAGGGTTCGCTCACCTCTATAGAGTGCTTATGGATACTGAAGCGAGCTCAATTGCTGATAAAGCATTAAGGAGGAGTGCTCTTGCGCTTCTCCTACGCATCTTTCTCAAGCTCTTGGCGGAGACGAGAGAACTTGAGGCTCAGACGTTCATTCGGCCTCGTCAGCTTACCCACCGACTACTGGAGCTGCTAAAAGTGCTCACAGTGGCCATAGAGGCGGCCCATGACGGTGGAGAAGAGAACGAAGATGGGTCTGCCGGCATAGAGTCTCACTCTGCGCTCTTTTCAGGGTTCAGTTTTCCTCAAGTGTCACGGGCCTTCCATTCTACAGAGAAGAAAGAGGAAGAAGAGGCGAATGCTGAGCCTCTCGTACTCACCTTTCAGCTGCTGACCCGCCTGCTTATGGCCTCTAACGAGAGCTTAGAAGCCCTTAGACAAGGTCCTCAGCTGGAAGGCTTCCTCATCCACTCACTTCTACAATCGAGGGAGAGGAAGTTGCGGGGCACTATATGTGGCTATATTCTGGAAACCTGCAGATACAAACCAAGTTTTTCAGGAGAAGAGCCTGCAGGTGCAGAACAAGTGAGCAAGAGCGCCAGCAACGGGTCGTTGGCGGAGGTTTTCATCTCTTTCTTGAGTGGCATTCTCCCTCTTGTCTACCAGTACGAGAGTCATTGCGAAGAATACTTCGCTCTTCTTTGTGAACTGCTTGAGGTGCAGGAGGCTCTTTCGTTCCAAGAGATCGAGCGCCTTGCAGTCTCTCTTTCGCAGAAGATTGTCCTTCATCCGGTCCTTGAGGCCTCAGTAACTGACAGCGATTTGATCCTGAGGGGCTTCCTCCAGCTTTTATCAAAGATGCTGGAGGTGGTTGATAAGAACAGTGATAAAGAAGAGAGTCGGTGCCTTCGAGAGGCGATCCGTGGCACTGGGCTGCTGAAGGAGCTTCTGGAGGGCTGTCTGTTCGCCATCCCTTCCACTTCTTTCCTCTCCGGAAGTGGCGAGGACCAGGAGAGTATCCCGCCGCCTAAGTGTAAAAGCGCAGAGTGTAGGAAAGAGGCCTATCGCCTACTTGCTGGCCTTTGTCTCCACCATGAGGAGATGTGCACAGTCACCGTGGTCTTCCTCCAGGGTCACCACTCCCTAGTTCCTCCCATTCCCAAGGCAACAAAGATGTCCTCAACCTCTAGTGAGCTTGGGAAGAAAAGCAAGCTGCTGGCAGGTATGATACAGAAAGCTAAGAGCGAGACTGGGTATGTCGGCCTCAAGAACCTGGGGAACATCTGCTATATGAACTCCATTCTGCAGCAGTTCTACATGCTTCCCCGCTTCAGGCAAGAGGTCCTTGCTGCCCCTACCTTTTTGGAGGCTTCCAGTTCTCTCTCCAGCAATGATGGCAAAGGGCAGACTACTGACAACAAAGGAGGTGGGGACGGAGAAGCCCCTACAGCTAGCTCGCTGGTGAAGGGAAAATCTTCATCAACCTCTTCACATCTGGAAAGCAGTCTCTTTGACACGGTTCTTTTCCAGTTGCAGCTGCTCTTTGCTCATCTGCAAGAAAGCGAGAAACCGTATTATAACCCTAAGAGCTTCGTCCACGCCATCAAGGACTGGGATGGCAATCCAACGAATCCTTCCCTCCAGCAGGACGCCAGTGAGTTCCTTACCAACTTCTTTCAGCAGCTGGAGAGCCAAGTCATGGGCTCACATGCAGAAGATCTAGTCAAGAACAGCTTTGGAGGGACATTCAGTAATGAGCTGCTGGCAGGAGAAGGGAAATATTCTGAGAGAGAAGAGCCCTTCTTCTTTATCTCTCTTCAGGTGAAGCACAAGGCCTCTCTTCATGAGAGTCTGAATGCCTGGATAGAAGGAGAGATGGTGGATTACACCTGGGAGACCAAGGACGAAGAAAAGGGAGAAGGAGGGGTGAGGAAAGAGTCCCTACCCACGCAGAAGAGGATCAGCATCAAGGAGCTGCCACCCCATCTCATCATCCATCTCAAGCGCTTCGAGTTTGACTTTGACACGATGCAGCAGAGCAAGATCAATGACCGCTTTGAGTTCCCATCGAGCATCAACATGAAGCCATATACGAAGGAGGGAAGGGAGGAGAGACTGAAGAAGAGAGGGAAGGAAGTGAAAGAGAGCGGCGCATCCAATGCAGAGGAAGGAAAGAATGTTGGGGAAGAAGGCCCCGGAGAAGGGAGAGGCTCATACGATGGCTCAGAAGAAGAGTTTGAGGAGGAGAGCGCTCATCCTCCTGAATATTATGAGTACGAGCTGGCAGGCATCGTGGTGCACATAGGAACAGCGAACTCTGGTCATTACTACTCTTTCGTCAAAGAGAGATCGGGGATGAACCCAGGAGCGGAGATGGGAGAAGAAGAGGAGACAGAGGAGAGGAATGGCTGGTTTGAGTTCAACGATACGATCGTCTCCCACTTCGACCCACGCAGGATAGAGGAGGAGTGCTTCGGGGGCCCACCAGCAGGGAGACCAGGGGGCGCGGGAGGCTTCTCTCAGGGAGGAGGAAAGTACTCTGATGGGACTGCCTCCTCACATCTGAAGCTGAAGAACGCGTTTATGCTGATCTACGATCGAAAGCCCTCTCAAAGGAAGAGAGAGAGCGAAGACGAGACGCTCTCCAAACGAAAAAAGCCGTATCGTCGCTCTTCCTCTGTTCTTCCTGAACACCGCAACTCTGCGGCAGAAACAGAGCTGCTCATCCAAGAGCTGCTATCACGCCACAGGAAGAGGAAGAGAAAGGTCGCTGTCCGCGTCCCTCTTCCTCAGCATATCCTAGAGAGAATTCTAGATGAGAATTTGGAGTTCTGGAGAAGGAGGAACGTCCTAGACAGGGCATACTTTGACTTTATGGACGCCCTCTTCGACAGGGCGATGGAGGCGGACTGGAAAGGAGGGGAGGGACAGAGGACAAAGTTTGAGCTTGGGAAGCTCGGAGTAGTCTTTGCCTATGGGACGGTGCCGCAGACCCACGACTCCTCGCTGCTTTCTGAATGGGTAGACAAGGTTCAAGACTTCTACCTTAAAAAGCCAGCCCCGTGCCAGTGGCTGCTTGAATACTTGGCAGAGGAAGCGAAAGCAGAGGATGGTAAAGGAGGGCTAAGACAGTTTATTTTGAGGGAGGAGGAGGTCGCCAGCAAGGGTGCAGAGAGGCTTGCTGCCCTTGCCATGCGCGATGCGCCGGAGCAAAAGGTTCTGGAAGGGCCGGGAAGCACACGTTCTCCACAACTCAAGGTGGCGATCTCTGCCCTGGAGCTGATGGAAGAGAGTGATGAGTACGCCGTACGCGTTGGGTCCATTATAGGGGAATATTGCGCCCGAAGTGAAGGTTCTCCGGCAGCTCTCTTGGCAGAAAAGCCTGAAGTTTTGAATGTCTTAGCCAGAACCTTGGTGACGGCCTCAAAGCAAACTGGCGGTGGTAGAGGGGGCACAACCAATGTGAAGCGGAGAGTATTCTGTCTCCACGGTGTGGTCAAGGCCCTTGCCTTGCTCCTATCTCATGAATACAGAGGAGCGCTGACAGAGGAAGCAGCAGCTTCATCTGGCTTACCGGGGGAGGGAAGCGGATTAGCCACAGGTGTCCACCCTTCGGAAGCAAAACTTGGAAAAGACGACAAAGGAAGAGAAGAAGAAAGAATATATATTGCCCAGGAGAAAGAGATGCTCGCGAAACTAGAGGAGAGAGCGGATCTTCCGGCTTGGGTCCGCGAGACAAGGTCTCTAGAGTCCTTAATAAATCAGGCACTATGGACGGACAATATCCCTCTGGTCAAGCAGATTCTCAGCCTTCTCTGTCGCCTCAGCCCAGCTCTACAGCGCCAAGTAAAGGAGCTGGCGCTCAACTCCATTCAGAAGCTGGACTATGACAGAGTTAAGCCTTTCTTCCGCTGCCTAATGGTCCTTCTCTCTCTTCCTCCTGCTTCCCGTGCGGTAAGTGTTGGAGAGATAATGGAGCCACTGTTAGAAGTCATTGAAGGACAACAGCGCTTCTTTAAAATGACGGAGACCTCCATTAACATGCTTCTGCGGATGGTCAAACACTGTCCTGGGGTCCGTTCCTGGCTTCAAGACCATGCGGAGTGGCTCCAGTGGGCTGACCTCTGGCTGACAAAGGCTTGGAACTCAGGAAGAGCCAGCCCTGGCGTTACTGGTGCACAGTTGCTAAAGAAGTCAGCTCCTACCTCTTTCTATATGCACCCTCCTTGCCCTCCTCCAACAGCCGCACAGACGAACAGACTGTGGCAGCATATGATGGGCAATGTCAAGGCGCTTCTCCGTGGATTAGAGCTTGTCTATGCTGCCTATAGCAGTGACGACGACCCAGAACCCCTGCTTGGAAGGCGGATCTGCGTCAAATGGCAACACGAACAGTGGTACAAAGGCTCTGTAGTGCAGTACGACGCCCCTATGCGCTTGCATCACGTCCGGTACGATGACGGAGACTTTCGTAAGTACAAGATGTCAGAGAAGACGTGGGTCTTTGTGTCTAAGGAGGACGAGGAAGCTCCGAATGGAGCACCTCCGAAAGCTGTTCTATCATTGCAGGTGTGAGACCTCGACCCTGTCCTCCAGATAGCCAAGGCAGATCTTGGTCTTCTAGGCTGCCCTGGCAGACATTGGTGCTAGAAAGGAGGTTGGGCACACATTCTCATTGTCTCCACAGAGCTATAAAGGAGAGAGAGAGAGCATTCTTGGATGTCCCGACGGCTCTGCACCGTAGGCAGCATACAAATGCAAAGAGAAGGAAACAAGTATGACCATTTGCATGTGTTATTGCTTGCCTCTCTCTCGGTAGAGATTGTTGAAGAGACTGTGACGAAACATCGATCGCGATAGATCTAAGCCTTTACATCCTCAAGAAACCCGGGTACAGTCTGTCTACATCCTCTATAATGTGTCAAGCAAAGTCAGGCCAGCCCTTGTGAGCTGCGAGCCAATTGCCGGGAGGAGCATCTGAGAGTCAGGCTATTAGATCTCGATTATATAAGAAAATGACGGACATGTCCGTTGCCTCTTCAACTTCCTAGTTCCTCGCTAAACTAGTGGATGTTCCTCGCCGCTGGAGATGAAGGGTCTATAACTCTGTCAGCTCTGACTCTTCCTCTTGCGCTGGATTTGGAGCGAGGGACAAGGGGTTATGATAGAATCTCAAGGCAGAGTCAGTCCCCGCTTATCGCCAGACCGATGTACCATCTGTAGAAGACGCTTATAACAAAATGAGACAGCCAAGAATATATTAATATAGCCTTATATTGCTAGCCCTTTGAGTTACCTCCCGAATCTTTGAGTTGCTATCCAGGGTGAATTCATTGGGACAATCATCAGGTTCGCGTCTCTTTGCTGCGGCTTGTTTTGCCATAAAATGAGGGACTTTCAGTTGCAGGAGGAGCGGGGCGGACAACAGCAAGTCAACCCATCAGGTGCCTGATTGTCAGTTGAACTCAATGTCAATCACAGAGTGGGAGGACATCCACTCCCTAAGTTCCTTGTTGACACTTCTGTCTGCCTCACCCAAGTGTGGCACATCTCCATGAATGCAGTTCTAAGGTTTGACGAAGAGGAATGCGAGTCTTTTCAACTATGAGGGTGACGGCTACCACGACTTTGTCCAAAGAAGTGCAAATGAGAGTTCTGCCACCAATCGCAGCCTTCTGCTTGACCTCAAAGCTAGGACTGTCTCACCTAAGCTTTAGGTCCGCCAAACGAGCGAAGAGTCATAGAAGAGGATGGCGCATCGTGGAGGAAAGTCACAGAGCTCGGCTGAGCTACGGTTCTTTACTACTAGGACCAGAAGTTCGATCGTCTTTTCCATGGCAGCCTCTCCCAAGTGAGTCGTCACAGCTGTAACTGGCAGTGCCCAGCTAATTTTTCTTCTCACAGATGGAAACTACCTTCCAACAGGCAGCCGAAGACTCATAATAGTAAGTACCCATCTACTGTCCGCCCTCTAATGCTGCTGCTACTGCTTCTCATTGTTGCACCTCCTACTGCTGCTTTTACACTGCTGCTGCTGTGACCTACGAGTAGGAGCTCTACAGCCTGATATTGGACCCTGAACGTGGGCCTAGAGCTGAGCCTGGAGCTGGTCCTGGAGCTGGACCTGAGGCTGGGCCTGAGGCTGTGGAGCTGGTGGATGGCGCGGCGGAAGGTGGGACAGCGCGCGCTCAAAGGGGAGAGAACTGTATAGCCAGAGGCTCTCTCTATTTGGGACATAATCGATCTATTGTCTTACTTATTACTAAATCTCTCTCTCTAATGGGGCCATTCTGACCGAACTGTATCTTTTGAACCTTTCAGAAGCATCCTTCACCTACCCACCGGCTGGGAATTTATCTATATATCTCGGACTCTGTTTATTATATGTGACTTCATGTAGGTTGTTTAATGATATATCATTCAGCGCTGTCCTGCCAGAGAAAGAGGTGGCTCTTCCGACCACCCACCCCCATCATGAGAGAGTCCTGTCAGACCTTGGACCCACAGCCCCAGCAGCGTCATGAGCTCAC
Organism: Hyphochytrium catenoides; assembly: GCA_900088475.1. NCBI lineage: Eukaryota > Hyphochytriomycetes > Hyphochytriales > Hyphochytriaceae > Hyphochytrium > Hyphochytrium catenoides. Next base: position 13,684 of record FLMG01004439.1, read on the forward strand.
CTCAGAGAGAGAGGGAGAGAGA